>JAVJIF010019804.1:0-36548 GCA_038442645.1 Agave tequilana | reverse complement strand
TGGGGCCAAGCTCTCATGGAGGCTTAGAAGGCGCGTCAACATAAGATACATCGCCTTAGAGAGCAAATCCGTTCCTTGGCGAACCAGGACTTGTAGCCTTCTTCTTTTTTTTTTGTAAAGAAAAAGGACACCCTATTCGCCAAGAGTGTTTGTACTTGCTTTTACCATTTTTTTTTGAATAGTAAAAGTCTTTGAAGTTCTTGTTCCATCTTTATTGCCTTGCTGTAGATGAATTCAACTTCTTTTAATGAAACGCGGCGTTGACTCAAGTCTTCTTGATGAGACGCGGCATTGATTCATAGAGAGAGACGCGGTCATCAGTTCATAGGAACTTAGGCAGAACTAAGTCCTTTTGCTGAGACGCGGCGTCAATTCACAGAGAGAAACGCGAATCCGTCCTGCTAATGAAGACGCGGTTCAAGTGGACGTGAAGGACGCAGTTTTTTGAGTGTGACTCACTGGTCGCAGTCCTTAAGGATGCAGCGCTGGGTCTTTTGACTAGGTGCAAAAACCCATCACTACCCATGCAGACGCAGCTCCTCTGATGAAGACGCGAAGGACACGGCCTTGCGAATTTTCTGACTAATCCCACAATGGCCTAAGTCTTTCGCTGAATTAAGTGCTTTCCCTTAAAATGGGCCCCGTTTGCTGAAGGGACGCAACTTTGGGTCACGCGGACATTCCTCGGGAATGCAGGTGGACGTCATTCAGTTTGAAAAAGGGGACGCGAATTCCTAGACGCGGCTTTCTCATTTGCGTCTTGATGTAACTTCCCAGGCGTTAAATGCGGCCTGACTTAAAGATTTCATGAGATCTTTCAAGTCTTCACTGACGATTGGGAAACCGGGTCGTCCGTTGTTTCCCGAAGCAGTTGTCCACGCGTTGGTTCCTCATTGGACTCAGGCGTTAATGCCTTTTAATGCAAAACCGGCGCTGGCGGTTTGAGACCAGCGTCTGCGACGCTTCCCGAAGCAACGTTCCACGCGTCAGACTCCTATTGGACTTTGACGGTCGTGCGGTCATTAAGGCCGATGGGAACCATTAATGGCAGTTATCAGGGGCTGCCTATAAATAGGGCTCACCCTCTCCCCCTTTAACAACCCAAACTTAGACGGTTTTCTTTTGATTTGCTCTGAGAAATTTTGCCTTCTTCAAAGTTTCTAACAGGGGTCTGTCTCCATGGATGGAGGTGACTCTGTGGATGAAGATGACCCAGAGCTTTCATACTTCTGTTTGATCTCTTCAGGAGAAAGCATCTCTTTGATCATCTTTCATGCCCACGTTTTAATGCAGAGAGTTCAACTCTTGATAGAGGCCTCTGCGGGTATACCGTCCCGACTTGCCATGATATCTTTAGTCCACCCAGGCTTACGCCTTGGCATCTCTTAAAGAGATATCACCATCTGGATGAAGTCTTAGTTGGTGCATTCCCTTTTTTTTTGGAATTTGCGCCATCGACTTGAACTTCTCTGGACGCGAGTACAGAAGTCTTTGGCACTTGGCGCTGGCTTTGCTCATGAAGCTCGCGTTTTAAGGCCACTGACTTGGATGAATTCCAACTCGGGTTGAAGGTTTCAGACCCGAATCTTGCAACTCCTGTTCATTCAACAGGGAGATGGCAATTTTTTTGGCATCAGAGTCTTTTCGCGCCTGGTGTGTTAGACGCAGATGCAAAAAAATAGACTGCGTTTGAACCCTGCGTGTATCACAGTTTTAACTCGCGTTTGTTTCTGCCACCGCGAAAGTTTTGGCTCACTGTGTGGGTCATTCCCGCGTCTGTAGTCTTTGGCAATAACTGCGTCTGTCACTTAGTTTTCTCTGTTAAAGTGTACTAAGTTCCAGATGTTCTGATTCCTTTGTTTATTCCTTGCAGGTAGGCTTGATCGTCCTTTTTCTCGTTCGCTGGGCCCGTGGGAGAATATATCGGCCAGCGAACTTGTTCGATGTTCGTCCACAAGGGAAGAAATCATAGTCTCCGTCGTCCACAAGGGAAGAAATCACGATCTCTGACGGGGACTTAACCCTCGTCAAGATCTCTTTGAACGTGACGCATGAAAGTACACATAGAGGGGGGTGAATAGGTGTAAATGCTAATCTAAGACTAAATGAAAAACTTAATGCTCTAAATGCGGAAGCTAATGCAAATGTTGCACAAACTAATACAATACAACAAGTGTAGTCGAATTCCCCTTGCGAGGCTCAGGACTAACTCCTCTTGATTCCCCTTGAAATGGGTTGAGGCGCTATGTGAAGCTCTTGTTGGATGAGTATAAGTTAGGCACACACACAAGCAATCCAAGCAATGTGCACACACAATCAAGCCAAGCAATCAAGGATATAGCAATATGAATTATGCAATGGCAACACAAGCAATGTAAATGATATGGCAATAAGAATGATGCTATGCACAAATATAAAGTGAGAGAGAGTTAAAGAGACAAGTGGAGCAAACGCAAACACAACGATATGTTTCGAGGTTCGAGCACCTTGCTCTACATCCCCGCCTACACCACCGTGTAGGATTTCCAATCCACTATCAACGTCCACCGAGGACTCCCACCGAGGGAACCTTCACCGAGAAGGATTTGTTACAACACTAGGAGTACCTAACTCCTCTCTCAAATAACAACCTCCACCGAGGCCAACAACCAACAACAACCACCTCTACCGAAGAGGTTTACAACCAAACTCAATCACCTCACACTTGAGGGATACAAACCAAACTCCACCTCTACCAAAGAGGGAGCAAACCAATCACCCGATCACCTCTACCTAAGAGGGATACAACAAGAATAAGGGTGTTTACAACAAGTAGTTCCAAAAACCACAAACTCAATCTCTCTTTTCTTTTCTCTTTTCTTTTCCACAAAAACAAGATCCTAAATGGATTAGGATAGGTGATAGCTCAAGTGTGGAAACTAGATGTTTGGAAAACAAGCAACAAAGAAAACACTTGGGAAAATCCTTGCAAAAGATATAGAATGAAAACCAAGATAAATCTCCCAAATTCCTATTTTCTTTGATTTTTCCAAAAACCTAAAACAATAAAGATTAAGTCTTTTTAGCACAAAAACTATTTTGAAAACACTGTTAAAACACTAGTAAAGGTCAGGAAATTTTGGCATAAAAATCTTGAGGAGAAACTCCAAACAATGGGGTTTATATAGGCCAAATTCAAAACTAGTCGTTAGGCTGACGTATCAGCCTGACAGGCCTGGCGGTCGACCGCCCGGTCGACCGTCCAACGGTCAAAAAATAGCCGTTGACAGCTGCCGGTCGACTGGTCGGTCGACACGAACAACCCGAGAGCAATCTGCTCTCAGTCGGTCGACCGCACGGTCGACCGTCTACAAAACAGCCGACGTGCACGGTTTTGTGCACGTCCGGTCGACTGGCCGGTCGACCGGTAGCTTGGCCCAGTCGACTGTCCGAGTCGACCGGCCCAACCTGGCAGACAGCAAAATAGGTCAGATTGGAACACATTTTTGAGGTCTAAAACGTTCGAATGTGGGAATAAGTATATAGGATGACGTTGTAGATATTGAAGTCTTCTTTCTAATGCAACTTAAATCAAATCAATATCATTTCATAATTGAAAGTTATCAATAAAATACTAAAAGGTGTCAAAACAGAAACTGTAAACTATTTTCAGAACAAGAACAGATTTCAACCAAATATTTGACAACTTTAAAATTAGAATAAGAAAATGGTTATTAAATAAGAAATTTATATCTGAAAGTTATCTTTGAAATGCAAGTTAAATCATGTTATTTGAATATAAAAATAAAAGGTTATGATAATAACTATAGAAGGGTGTCAAGCCTTGAAATCCAAAACCGATTCAATCAAAAACAAACATATTGAATTTATGTGTGTGTATTGTGAACTTGAGCATATCAACTATACTAAGCTTTACAAATGGATCTAAAACACACTAAACTAAACTATGGATACCTAAGTCTTTGAGTCATCAAGAAGACTTGCTCCCAAACGCGATCCACCGAGAGCAAAGGTATGATCTTTAAGCTTTGGCACCGTAATCACCATGATAAGCTAATCATCAACTAATATCCTGTTAATGATCTGAAACTTAGAAACACAAGAATATTAGTAAACATAACTATATGAGTGAGTCATCATCAAAACTAGAGTGGAAGGCCTTTGGGCCAACAATCTCCCCCTTTTTGATGATGACAAAACTCATGGAGTTATATATGCATTGATTAAAGTTAAGCTTCAAAGAAGCTCCCCCTTAACTCATGCATAAACAAATAAACAATAAATATGTAATGAATGTCAATGCATATAAATAAAATGCTCTAGATACTAATGAAATATTCAACACAAAACATACTCTAGATACCAAATAAAATAATAAAACATAAAACAAGTTCTCTAAAACAAATACATGCATACAAAGAAGACATGCATATAACACCAAATTCTTCTCCCCTTTTTGTCAATCATCAACAAAGGGGTAAAAACATAAAACAAAAAAAAAAAATTTTCTCCCCCTTTTTGTCAAAAACAAAAGGATCAAGAAGGGGTAATCAAAACATTCTAAACAATACAAAATCTTCTCCCCCTTTTTGTTCTAAACCAAGAATCAATAAAGGGTTAAACATCAAAACATTGATATCAATTAAAAATATGTCAATGAAATGCATCTAGATACCAATAGAAATTCAACATGGATCAATAAATGGTATATGAGATAGACATTCATGAAGAGGAAGACGTTAAGTTAACTTCCCTACATATATGAGTTACATGAAGAAAGGAAGACACGCCCTAATTCACATAACACAAAATATGTAATGCATAAAAGGAGATGTGAAGCTCCCCCTACACACGTGTACCACATAAGGAAGAGTTGTCAAGCTCTTCAATACAAGATACACTCAACATGAATTTATATACATATAGGCAATGTAAAATAAATATGTTTTTCTTAAACAAAATTTTGAGATACCAATTTAAAACATTTAACATAAACATCTTGATATCATTAAGAGAAATGTGTTCTTTTAAACATATGATACCAATTTGAAACTATATTTTAACATAAAGTAAGGGAGTGGAAATCAAATACCAATTGAAAGACAACATCAAAATTTTCTCCCCCTTTATGAAATACCAACTAAACATATGCATAAGCTTGTTAAGATACCAATTGAAAGCAAATCAAACAATAGAAATTTTTTTTTTCAAGCTTAGCATAAACTATATACGTATGAAAATTAGATACCAATTGACATTGATATTCTTGAAAGAGTAAGCATACATATACAAAACATATATGAGTATACAAAAAGATCAAAAATTGATACCAATTAAAAGTGTTCAATGATACCAATTGAAAGAATAGGGTCAAGTGTATATCTCATATTATAACGAAGAATATGAACTAGTTAAAATGAAAAGTTTTGTTAACTAGTACGAAATCCTTCAAGTAAGGAATAAATACAAATCATTTTTCATAAAAATGAAATCCACATGATAATCAACACTCTAATCCAAATAAGCATAAAAATGTCTCATGAAAACAAAACATGAGCAAATAATAAATGTGAGTGTACAAGTCAAGTATGGAGATCACAATCATGAAAATTTGTTCAACTAAGTTCAATTATTCCTTTAAACAAGAAAACTAAAAATTAATATTATTTAATCTTCAAGGCATATGTATGTCTAATACAAACCAAAGTATACATACATATCCAAGATACAAACGAGTCCACAAGGATATATGCATGAAGGCACGTGGATCAAAAAGGATATTCATGTATATCTAATAGTTTGGACAAGGTAAACATATACATGAAGTTTAAATACCAATTCAAAGAAAACATGAAAAGCATGAAAAGTATGAAAATTTAGCTTTTCATTAAAACAATTTGATACCAATTCTTTTCAAGGTATATGTATGATTTGTCAACACAAGAAGTATACATACATATCCCTAAAACACACTTTGAGTCCATAATAGATATTTGCATGAAAGGCAAATGACTCAAGGGGTATACATGTATATCTTCAAGTTTGGCAAAATACACATATACATGAAATGAAAACTCATAATCATAAAAACAAATACCAAAAATGGAATACAAGTTTAAAATGTATGAATCATCAAAACTAGACTATACTAGCACATCTAATGGGAACAAACAAGCATTCAATCCCAAACATATATAGATTTATTTGTAGCCCATCATATGTACAAATATAAATCTTAGTCTTAATGAAAACTAACATCTAAACATATATTCAAAACATGAAGTATCAAAACAAACACGAATATTATTTTGCTATATAAAACAAGCAAAGATTCATCAAAAATTCTTTTATCAAACTTCTAGGTATATGTATGATTCATCCAAATTTAACAATATACATACATATCCCAACCGTAAACGAGTCTATTAAAAGTATTTGCATGAAGGCAAAAGACTCATGGGTATACATGTATATTTATTAGTTTTGAATTCAAAATACATATACATGAAGTAAAAGCATGAAAATAGGCATAGCAAGTATAAATTAAGAAATCATCAAAACTAGCTTATACGTGTGCATGTAGTGAATACAAATGAGCAGAAGTTCAATCATATATAAATTGATTTGTTCTCACTATGTGTACATGTATACATGCATGTTTTGATAAAATCTACATCTAAACTAGTTTATACCACATAAAGCATAAAACAAAAAAAATCATCATGAGAAAACTAAAACATGATTACTATGTAAATTCACATGTATTAGATTCATGATGTACATTATAGCTAAACAAAAGGTGAGAACACTAAATATGGGTTCATATAAGCAAGTGTGTCTCAAATACTATACATGTATGTCAAGGATCTAATAAACATGGCATTTACATACTAATCCATAGACAATGAAAACATGCTATAAAATAAATGATTATGAAAGCATGTAAACTATAATAAGGAGTTAGGAATTGTTACCAAAACCTAAAAGGCAACTCTCCTTTGACTCCAAGACATGGTGGTCATCTCCACCAAAACTTCCCTTGAAAGTGATGCATCCAAATGATTTCCTTAAAGTCCGGAACGCATCCACTTCAAGGTGTCATCACTCTCACGTCATGTGAGAGCCCACACCTACATCAAAAATAATAGGAGGGGTGGTCTTTGGTACCCATACTCTTTTGGGTTCATGGGGGTTAGTCCCTTCTCTAACCCAAACAAAATTCTTTGCTAAATTAGGAGTATGTAATCTATCATAACAAAATTTAGCAAGGTGGCCCTTATGTACATAATGTGTACAAGTGTACACATGAGCATACATATGGTGATGGGTGTGTCCGTGAGAAGCATGTGTATGCCGTGGAGGGTGTGCATGCATATAGGATGGAACTTGTTTCTTTCGAACCAAGGTTTCCAACCGTGAGTGGTTCATGACACATTGGCTCATAGTGGAGCCCAAACAATCAACCTTCTTCTTAAGCATGGATATATCATTATCAATTAAAGAAGAGGTGGCACATGCAATAGGTGAAGTGTGTGATACTACACTAGCATGGCAAACATGTGCAACAATCTTATTTTGCAAAACAATATTCTTATCTAAACAAACATTCAACTCATTTGAAATAGAAATAATTTTATTTTTCAAATCAACATTCTCTTTTAAAACAAAATCAACTTTTGAGGACAAATTTTCATTTTTCTTCAAAAGAGCATGGCAATCATTTTTAGATTTTAAAAATTCATTTTCTTTAAGTGCAAGTTCTAATTGAGATCTCAATGAATCCCTTTCATTATAGACCTCAACCTTCTCTTGCAAAACATTGTTAAGTCTAGCATGCAAACTTTTATTTTCTTGTTCAATTCCTAGACTTTTCTTTTTCAACAAATTATATTTTCTATTAGTTTTTCACAAACAATAGAAAGTTCTTCATTTAAAGTATGGGGATCAACATAATCATTTGAAGAACTAGCACTATCATCACAATCTAAGTGGGGTTCCGAATGTACCTCAAGGGAGTCCATTCCCTTGGACCATGAAGCATTGAGAATCGGATTCTCCACTAGATTCCTCCGGTTGATTTGGCACTTGAAGCTCGGAGGTGGTGGTTGTTGTCAACAAATTCCACACTGCAAAGGCGGAATCAAAGTTAGAAACACGCATAAGATAATCTTTAGGCAAAGTGCTTCTAATGGCCTCAAGGGCTTGTGCATTGGCCCCTATATGATTGCGATCACTAAGGAAGGATTCCTTGGTAATAGCAAGGTAAACTTTATGACCTAGGGTTTGTAAATAAACGGTCATCCTAATCTTCCAAACATGAATGTTGGAAGGGTCAAACATAGGTGGGGTCATGAAAGCCATGGTAAACTATATGTGTGCAAACAAGCAAATGCAAACAATAGATTAGCAAGCAAATGGATCTCACTCCTAGGATGTTAAGCCTAAGTATCAGGAGCACTAGCTCTGATACCAATTGAAAGTACACCTAGAGGGGGGGTGAATAGGTGTAAATGCTAATCTAAGACTAAATGAAAAACTTAATGCTCTAAATGCGGAAGCTAATGCAAATGTTGCACAAACTAATACAATACAACAAGTGTAGCCGAATTCCCCTTGCGAGGCTCTGGACTAACTCCTCTTGATTCCCCTTGAAATGGGTTGAGGCGCTATGTGAAGCTCTTGTTGGATGAGTATAAGTTAGGCACACACGCACAAGCAATCCAAGCAATGTGCACACACAATCAAGCCAAGCAATCAAGGATATAGCAATATGAATTATGCAATGGCAAACAAGCAATGTAAATGATATGGCAATAAGAATGATGCTATACACAAATATAAAGTGAGAGAGAGTTAAAGAGACAAGTGGAGCAAACGCAAACACAACGATATGTTTCGAGGTTCGAGCACCTTGCTCTACATCCCCGCCTACACCACCGTGTAGGATTTCCAATCCACTATCAACGTCCACCGAGGACTCCCACCGAGGGAACCTTCACCAAGAAGGATTTGTTACAACACTAGGAGTACCTAACTCCTCTCTCAAACAACAACCTCCACCGAGGCCAACAACCAACAACAACCACCTCTACCGAAGAGGTTTACAACCAAACTCAATCACCTCACACTTGAGGGATACAAACCAAACTCCACCTCTACCAAAGAGGGAGCAAACCAATCACCCGATCACCTCTACCTAAGAGGGATACAACAAGAATAAGGGTGTTTACAACAAGTAGTTCCAAAAACCACAAACTCAATCTCTCTTTTCTTTTCTCTTTCTTTTCCACAAAAACAAGATCCTAAACGGATTAGGATAGGTGATAGCTCAAGTGTGGAAACTAGATGTTTGGAAAACAAGCAACAAAGAAAAACACTTGAGAAAATCCTTGCAAAAGATATAGAATGAAAACCAAGACAAATCTCCCAAATTCCTATTTTCTTTGATTTTTCCAAAAACCTAAAACAATAAAGATTAAGTCTTTTTAGCACAAAAACTATTTTGAAAACACTGTTAAAACACTAGTAAAGGTCAGGAAATTTTGGCATAAAAATCTTGAGGAGAAACTCCAAACAATGGGGTTTATATAGGCCAAATTCAAAACTAGCCGTTAGGCTGACGTGTCAGCCTGACAGGCCTGGCGGTCGACCGCCCGGTCGACCGTCCAACGGTCAAAAAATAGCCGTTGACAGCTGCCGGTCGACTGGTCGGTCGACCCGAACAACCCGAGAGCAATCTGCTCTCAGTCGGTCGACCGCACGGTCGACCGTCTACAAAACAGCCGACATGCACGGTTTTGTGCACGTCCGGTCGACTGGCCGGTCGACCGGTAGCTTGGCCCAGTCGACTGTCCGAGTCGACCGGCCCAACCTGGCAGACAGCAAAATAGGTCAGATTGGAACACATTTGTGAGGTCTAAAACGTTCGAATTTGGGAATAAGTATATAGGATGAAGTTGTAGATATTGAAGTCTTCTTTCTAATTCAACTTAAATCAAATCAATATCGTTTCAGAATAGAAAGTTATCAATAAAATACTAAAAGGTATCAAAACAGAAACTGTAAACTGTTTTCAGAACAAGAACAGATTTCAACCAAATATTTGACAACTTTAAATTAGAATCAGAAAATGGTTATTAAATAAGAAGTTTAGATCTGAAAGTTATCTTTGAAATGCAAGTTAAATCATGTTATTTGAATATAAAAATAAAAGGTTATGATAATAACTATAGAAGGGTGTCAAGCCTTGAAATCCAAAACCGATTCAATCAAAAACCAAACATATTGAATTTATGTGTGTGTATTGTGAACTTGAGCATATCAACTATACTAAGCTTTACAAATGGATCTAAAACACACTAAACTAAACTATGGATACCTAAGTCTTTGAGTCATCAAGAAGACTTGCTCCCAAACGCGATCCACCGAGAGCAAAGGTATGATCTTTAAGCTTTGGCATCGGAATCACCATGATAAGCTAATCATCAACTAATATCCTGTTAATGATCTGAAACTTAGAAACACAAGAATATTAGTAAACATAACTACATGAGTGAGTCATCATCAAAACTAGAGTGGAAGGCCTTTGGGCCAACAACGCACTCGTCATGCTTGCGGGCTGGTCACGGTCACAGTGGGTATGGCGGTGAGGGGGTTACGGTGGATATAGTGGCAGATAGCATCCCCTTCCTCTCTCACCCCAGAAGTGACATCGAGGACACTCCATGTTTGTTGGATGGCCTTCTGGCGAAAGAGATGCTCATGAATGAAGGGTTGCAGGGCTTTCTGCTGCCACCGGACCTCAAGAACACCATTGCTTTTAGCTTAGTCAGCTAGGGCTCTTTCGATGTTTACATCATGCATCGTGGTGCGGCCAGCTTCTATTGTCACCACAGTTTGGCGCTTTTCCAAACATCGTGCACTTGGAATCAGATGCGGCTTCAAGGAGTGAGTACGGCCTCTGAGAGAGAGAGGGACTTCTTTGTACTCCTTAATTGTAACACTCAATCTTATTGTATAAGAGAGCGTTTTGTATCACTTTCATATGCCTGGATATAAATAAAAGTGGCATTTTTCTTTCTGCCTCTTTCTATTGTCTTGAACCTTTTGTCTTCAGTCAGACGCATAGAAGCAGAAGATCTTTGACTTCGTCAAAATTATGATGATAATCTTAATAAGTCAAATTTTGTAGGGAAAGATCCTATTTCAGGAACTTTCACAGTACTGTCAGAGGTGTAATATTAACTTGACAGAGATGAAATAATGTTTGGTGGACCTGTCAATCTATACAGGAGAATGACAAGTGAAACTCGTACCCCCAGGGAAAATGGGCCTTTATCAAGGTTTAGGATTCACTTGATTAAGCTCAGCTGGGGATTTGAAGGAAAACACTGTTAATGGTGTAGTGTTAACCTAACAATGTGTTTAGGTAGACTTGTTATTCTGTTGAAGAGAATAACAAGTGAGACTAGACTCGCAGGGAATCTAGGAAAATCTTTACCGTTAGAGGTGTGATATTAACTTAACGGGTTGAAAGTTGTCTTGCCAGAAGTGTGATTTTAACTCGACAAGAATGTGAATCAGAGGTGTGATATTAACTTGACTTAGAAGCATTTCAGCTTTGTTTGGGAAAACTGAGAGTGTCACTGACATAGGTGTGATGTTTAACTTGACAGTGAGGGTAATGCTAGAGGTGTAATGTGGAACTTAGCATTGGTCATCTCGACTTGAATAAGGAAGTCAGGGAAAAGTCATGGCCATAGGTGTATTGTTGAACTTAGCAATGACTTAGATGCTGGAGGTGTAATGTTAACTTAGCATCATTCGTTTCAGCTTCAACACGGAAGTCTGAAGAAAAGTGACTGTCAGAGGTGTGGTATTTAACTTGGCAGAAACTTGATGTACTGTTTAGAAGTGTAATGTTAACTTAACAGTAATTTGTCAGAGTGTGATATTAACTTGACAGAAATTTGATTTGCGATATGAGCAATTTGAGGACCTGTCATTCTATTGATGAGAATGGACAAGTGGAGTTTAAAAATGTTAGAGGTATAGTGTTAACTTGACAAATTTGAATTTGCGATATGAGCAATTTTGAAGATTTGCCATTCTATTGATGAGGATTGGCAAGTGGAATTTGAAGTGCCAGAGGTATAGTGTTAACTTGGCAACGACTGTATTTCGTAGACCTACCATTCTGTGGATGAGAATTGGTAAGGGATTTTGGAGGCGAGAGTGGAGTCAAGTCCACTTAGGATTTTTAGCAAACCCTCAGCTATCAACGGATTTGAGGTGCCTTTACCAACTACCATTTGAGTTGGGCTAGCCATGCTATTCCCCTCAGCATGATGAGTTGTCGAAGATTTATGTTGGGCTCAGAAGCCAAATTTTCCTTTATCCTTAGCCGTTGGAGGCGTCGGATCAAATGGGAACATGTCCCTTAGGATTTTTAGCAAATCCTCAGCTATCAACGGGTTTGATATGCCTTTACCAACTACCGTTTGAGTTGGGCTAGCCATGCTATTCCCCTCAGCATGATGAGTTGTCGAAGACTTATGTTGGGCTTAAAAACCAACATTTTCCTCTATCCTTAGCCGTTGGAGACGTCGAATGTTAATGAAGAAGCTCTTCTTGTTTTGATCAGAGGTGTACTTTTAACTTGATCGGAGGAAGAATACCATTTAAGGATAGTATTTCTTCAAGAACCTGCCATTGATAGGCATCATGAGTGTATCGCCATTCGAGGTTATGAGGCGATATGATCCATTCGAGTAGACTGACTCTACCACAAATGGTCCTTCCCATTTGGGTTGGAATTTTCCTTTTGTCTTGTGCGTCATCACCATGGGTCTTCTGACGGCTAAGACAAGATCGCCTTTCTTGAAAGTTTGCACTTTAACTTTCTTGTTGAACGCTTTGGTAATTCGAGCTTGGTAAAGCTCGATTTGTTGTTGGGCCTGCAAACGCTTATCGTCTAAGGCCTCCAATTCTTGGAGTCGCTGTCGATGCTTCTCCTCTGTTGTCATCTCCGCTGTCAAGGCGACGCGTAGAGATGGAATTTGGATTTCCAGTGGAAGCACGGCTTCACACCCATAAACCAAAGAAAATGGCGTGGCTTTAGTTGGGGTTCGCACAGTTGTGCGATAGGCCCATAAGCATTCACCTAGCTTATCATCCCAGTCTCGTTGACTTTTCGAGACGAACTTCTTTAGAAGCTTGCCAATAGTCTTGTTGAAAGCTTCTGCGAGGCCGTTAGCGGCAGGATAGTATGCTGTCGAGGACACACTCTGGATTCTGAACTTAGCGCAGAATCTCTGGAACGCCTGGCTGATGAACTGGGGTCCATTGTCATGGATAATTCGCCGAGGTACACCGAAACGGTAAATAACGTGATGTTTCACGAACTTGATCACATCAGATGATTTCACCTCCTTCAAAGGGACGGCCTCAGCCCATTTGGAGAAGTAATCGGTTATGGCCAAAATAAACCGATGCCCTTTTGATGATGGAGGGCTGATAGGGCCAACCACATCCATCCCCCACATTTCAAATGGCCAAGTAGAATCCGTGGAATGAAGGTAGCCTGGTATTTGATGGATGAAATCGCCGTGTACTTGGCAGGCGTGACATCTTTTGGAATAGGTGATGGCGTCAGCGATCATCTTGGGCCAATAATATCCCAACCTTTGGAGTCGGTATGCAAGTTTTGGGCCAGGTTGATGGGCTCCACACATGCCGTCATGGGCCTCTTTCAATACCTCCTGTGCCTCCTTTTGTGAAAGGCAGCGAAGTAAGATCCCGTCATGCGATCGACGATACAGTGTTTGCGTAATCGCATTATAGTAGTATTTGGGGGCTTTCCTTCGAATGGCAGCCGCTTCTTTGGTGTCTTCAGGCAAGATGCCATACAGGACATAGTCAATGTAAGGGAATCGCCAGTCTCTAGGCTCTGGACCGGTTGATAATTCCAGCGCTTCTTTGCTTTGAGAATCTCCCTTTGGCTCCTGATAGTCTTTGAGAGAAATTCTCGGGCAATACAGGTCGTGGCTGTAGATGAATATCTTCTCCATTGCTCCAGCTAGAAGAACTAAAGAGGCCGCGAGGGATGCGAGTGCATCTGCATGCGCATTTTACCTGCACGGTACATGGTCAATGTAGAAGTTTGTGAACCTCTCGGCCATGTGGATAGTTGCGTTGTAGTAGGGTACTAAGTCCTCATGTCTGACTTCGTACTCCCCGCGAACTTGGCTAACAATGAGTTTGGAGTCACCATATGCCTCGAGATTTTTAACGCCAATCTCATCGGCGAGCTGCATTCCAATCAAAAGAGCGTTGTATTCTGCTACATTGTTGGAGCAAGGCTCAGTTAGCGAGACAGCTTGAGGAATCACATAGTTCTGTGGCGAGACGAGTACTACTCCTACTCCCGCTACAATGTGTCCTTTTGGCTTGTTCTGGATGCACCGTCGAAGAAGAGTTGCCACACTTGACTTTCGAACGATGTCTGAGTTAGGCAGGCTTCAGCGACCTCATCTGGGAGATCGTCGTAAAGTTTGGTTGCCCTCGGATCTGGATGCTCAGCCAGAAAATCCGCCACCGCTTGTCCTTTAATGGCCTTCTGTGGTAAAAAGTGCATTTCATATTGAGATAACAATATGGCCCATTTTGCCAGTCGGCCATTTAGCGATGAAGGTTTTGTCATGAGTAACCTCAAGGGGTTAACTTTTGATATGACATTAATGGTTTAGCCCGCCAGGTAGTGTCGCATTTTCTGAATGGCGAACACCAGTGCCAAACATTCCTTCTCGATCGGGTTGTACCGATGTTCGGCTCCGATCATTGTTCTACTCAGATAGTACATCGCTTGCTCTCATCTTTGGTCATCATGCTGAGCTAGTAGAGCTCCCAAAGAATGATCCATTGCCCGGACGTATACCAGGAAAGGTTTTCGGGTATCGGAGCTGCAAGGACTGGTGGTTGGGTGAGGTATTGCTTGATTTCCTCAAATGCTTGTTGACAAGCGTCGTCCCAAATGAACGAGACACCCTTCTTCATTAGCTTAGTGAAGGGTTGGCATCTTCCGGAGAGGTTTGAGATGAACCTACGGATGTACGCCAATCGTCCTTGCAATCCCCTGAGTTCCTTGAGATTTCTCGGAGGTTGCATCTCCCGGATAGCGCGAACCTTTTCCGGGTCCAGATGAATTCCCGTGGAGGTTACAACAAATCCTAAGAATTTGCCACTGGCCACCCCCAGGAAGGACTTGGTGGGATTCATCTTCAACTGATGAGCTCGCATGATGTAAAAAATCACCTTCAGGTCAGCTATGTGATCATCTTTAGTGCGGCTTTTTACTGCGATGTCGTCAACATAACATTCCACCGTTTTGCGTATTTGCTGATGGAAAATGGCATTCATGGCCCTTTGATATGTTGCCCCTGCGTTTTTTAGTCCGAAGGGCATGACGGTGTAGCAATATACCCCTAGAGGTGTCCTGAAGGAGGTATGCTTTTCGTCATCAGGATACATTTTAATTTGATTGTATCCTGAGAATCCATCCATGAAGGACATTCGTTCGAATCCACAAGTATTGTCAATCATGACATCTATGATTGGCAGTGGGAATTCGTCTTTGGGGCAAGCCTCGTTTAGATCACGGAAGTCGATGCAGATCCGGATCTTCCCGTTCTTCTTGGCAACTGGGACAATGTTGGCTACCCAGTCGGGATGTTGTTCTTCCCTGATGAAGCCAGAATCAATAAGTTTTCTGACTTCTTATTGAATTGCCTCCATTATCTCTGGACGGAATCGTCGCTGCTGTTGTTTGACAGGTTTTGCATCCGGATTGATGTTGAGGCGGTGCATAGCCACTTGAGGATCAAGTCCAGGCATGTCCTCGTAATTCCAGGCGAAGACGTCTATATACTCTTGTACAAGAGATATTAGATCCTTCTTCTCCGAAGGTGACAGGCTGTCACTTATGAAGATGGGCTTAGGATTGGCCTAATCTCCTAGATTGACTTGAACAACCTTGTCTTCTGTGGGTGGCTCGCGCTGTTCAAAGCGGGTATCCCAAAGAGTATTTAAATGTTTGATCCAAAGATCTGTATCAGACTGGATCATTTCTTCATCTCCGTCTTCCAGGTAGCTTGATGAAACCATGTTCACTGAAAGTTCTCTGAAGATGTTGCCAACACAGACATCCGACTCTCACGATGACGTGCCTGAAGAGTAATTATGACCTGATGGCCCTCCAGAATCAGAGGCTGATGGGATCGGAGTCGATACATAGCCCAACCCCCGGCGCGTCCGATGATAATAATCGGGGGCTTTCCCTTTTGGCACAAAGGATCGAAGTAGCGTTCTCCTTCCTTTGCCGAAGTTCAACCCGGGTCTGTTGGTTAGATCGTATCCCATGCACTTCATCATTTTGAGCGCTTTTGGTTCATAATGACCGAACTGAGGGGATTCCTCCTCCCCTTCCGATTCTTCGCGGGGCGTTGGTTCAGACGAGATTCGCCCAAAAAGAATTAGTTTTTGGCCTTTCCGTCTGGCTGGAACCATAAATATAGATTCTTGCGCATTACCATTATCTTGGTAAGTCCCGAAGGATGATTTTACTAGTACATGCAACGATGTCAAAGCATCCATTGCCGACCAGAGGTCATCATCTACATCAGTGCTAGTATCTGACGGTATTGAATCAGAAGCAAACACAGACAAATACGCTAAATCTAATTCTTCATTAATGTACCAACCGCCTACATCGTCGGTGGTATTATCAACATCGAGCTTATCAATGCTCTTTACAGGTGGATCTAGCTCCCACACACACTCATCTTCCTCCAGCTCAGTATCGGCTTCATTGCCAGAGTCTGGTTCTTCGGTTGCGGGACTTCGTCCGTTTCCCTGGGATCTTGGTACAGTAAGGAGTCTGTGAAATAATTCTCGACCCCTTTGAATGGATGCCTTTCGGCAATCAACGTCTGCACCTTTCCATTCTCGTCAATGTATTTCATGACTTGATGGAGAGTAGAGGGAACGATGGAGTTGCGGTGAATCCACGGCCGTCCGAGCAATAGGTTGTAGGAAGTGTCGGCATCAATGATGTAGCATGTCACTTCCGGCTTTAAACTTCCAATCTGGCATTTGAGCTTAATCATCCCCATCGGACGGGTCCTGTTGGCATTGAACCCGTAGATAGTTGTCTGGGTAGGGCTCAAACGATGAGTAGGAATGCCCAGATGTTGCATGACCCGGCGAGGCATGATGTTCAACGCGGACCCTAGATCTACTTGAATGCGGTTCACTTCAGATGATCCAATATACCCTGTGAAGTACAGGGGTCGATCATGCTTCCCTTTAACCTGCATATCCTCTGCCGTGAAGGTGATGCAGGGGGCATTTTGGGAGGTGTGGAGACAATTCTCTACATCTTCCTCCTTTGGCACCTGGGTCATGAAGACCTCAGCGTTTGCCAGAGCCTCTTGTAGAGCTTCTCTGGTTGACTTTGACAGCCTAAGAAGCTCATACAAGGTAATCCGTGCCGGGATGTTAGCCAATTGAGCCAGGACATCAAAGCGGTAAGGCGCCGTAGATCCTTCCGCGATGCCCTTTTGAAGGGCTCGAGAAAATCGAGTCTCCTTTTGTTTCTCCACTGGTTGTTTTGTGGAGGGCTTGGTTGGCTCTGCAACTGGTTGTGGAGGGGTTGCCGCCGTTTCGTCATACTGCTTCAAGTAGGGCTGTCCTGAGCGGGTTTCTGCCACTAGCCGACCGGGTTCTGCGGCCAGAACTATTGTCTCTTCTTCCGAGTCGGTTAGCGAAGGAATATCAGTATCCGTTTCTCGAGAAGAGGCACACACCACATTGGAGGATGACGACTTTGCCTTGCCTTTGGACTTCTTATTAGTTACAGTAGTCCATTGCTGGGCGTTAACAAGGTCAGGGTGGACCCACATGATCTCCCCTCGAGGTGTAGGGACGGGTACTAGGCCCTTCTCTTGTTGCTGGTGAGGATCCGTGTTGACCACTCTTAGCTCTCCTTTCGGAACAGGGACCACCCCCGAAGGCGTTGGGGGTTGTTTTTCGAACTGGAGAACTGACGTCATGTTAGCCGTCACCTTCTTCTGCTCTGGTCGGAGTTTTAATACCTCCGCGTCAATCAGGGCCTGAAGGATATCCTTGAAGACGTAGCAGCTTTTGGTGGGGTGTCCCAACATTCTGTGGTATAAGCAGTAATTGGGATTATCAGTTTTACCGACTTCTCCAGGGCGCCTGGCTTCAGGGAGCTTCAGTCTATTGCTCTTGTTGAGTAGTTTAAAGAGTGAATCGACATGTTCCTCCTTGAAAGAATACTGCTTGCTGGCGCGTGGCTGGCTCGAAGAGCCACTTGCCTTGACCGGTTGAGGTTTGGCGGGAGATTTGGTCTCTGTTGCCAAATTATCCTTCGGCTTTGTCTGGAGGGATGTGTCTGGCGCACGCCTGGTTGACCTCTCTGGCCGTGGCTTCCCTTCCTCTACCCTGACGCGGGCGACAATCTCCTCAGCCTGTTCACCTTGTTGGACCAGCTGCTTCCAGGTGCGGCTTTCAGCAACTCCTATTTGAGCAAGGAGTGAGGTTTGGAGATTGTGGCGGCATGTTTCCACCAGGGTAGCCTGGGTCATGCCGCTTGGACACCGGAGTGCCACGTTCCAAAATCTTTCAACGAAAGACTTGACGGACTCTCCCTTTCGCTGCTTAGTGGCTAAAAGGGTAGGCATGTTGACCTCCGAGTCATCCTCGAAGAAGCGCGTTAAGAAAAGCTTCTCCAAATCGCCCCAGTTCTTGATAGAACCTTCTGGGAGCCTCATGAACCATTCAAAGGCCAGCCCCTTTAGGGTGCCGATGAATAGACGTGCCAGGATAGCATCGTTATCTACTACATTCCCGGTTTGGGATTTAAAGTAGTAGATGTGTTGGCTGGGTGACCCTTTCCCATCGAATGCTTGAAGGGTTGGAGCCTTGAACTTGGACGGGTATGGAACCAAGTCCCATTCAGCAGGATAGGGCCGGACCACTCCAGCTTCTTGGAGGCCTTTACGGTTGGTAAGGGCCTCGAGGCTTGCTCCAATTGACTCATTCTTTTAGCATGAGCCTTTCCCTGGTCTTGGTCGCCCTTTACTTGCGACGAGGATTTGGACGAACTAGAAGTAGATCGCGACCTCTCCTCAGAAGGTTCGAAAGATGAGCTTTCTCCCTTTTTCCCTTTGCCCTTCGTCTTTTTAGGAGGAGATTTCCTCCTGTCCTCGAGCAACTGTGCAAGCATCTGCTTGAGGGAGTCGATAGATTCCTGCTGAGAAAGAATCATATCCATTTGTGCCTTCTGGATTTGCTCTAAACGTCTAGCCGTTTCCTCAGGAGTGCCTATCATGTAGGCGGAGGCCTTCTTCTCAACGGAAGAGTTTGAAGCCCGTGATTCCGCTACGGCGGAGTGAGAATCATTCACTTTAATGCCATGGGCTAAGGCATTATAATCAATCGGGGGAATGGCCCCAGTCTGGGTGTGAGTGTGTTGATACACCCCTTTCGGTTCAGAGTCAGACTCATCCGAGCTGACTGCAGGTTGTTTTCCCTTGCTCCTGCTTGTCATATTCGCAGTGAGCTCCGGGTACTCAATGTCAGAGAAGGTTCTCCTTCTGTGGGAGCGCCTTCTTTTGGCTGACGGGGGAATCAGGGTCAGCTGTCTAACTAAAGACTGCTAGTGCACACCTGAACCACAACGGCACTCGGAGAGCATAGAGATGAGCCGTTGGCAGCAACATGATGAAGTGACCTGATTGGCACTTCTTTTCTTCGTCAAGTAATCCCTCAGATCCACGGGAGGGGGATCAAAGAGATTAACCTCGCAACGTTGAAGACGGGAGGCATCCATGTGCTGTACAGCCTGGACGCGGGTTTCAGGGACGCGATTTTTGCACCACGGCTGTAAGACGCGCGTCTGGCGTCTCTGTTGGGACGAGACGCGATTGCCGCGCTGCCGCTCGGTGCGTCGGGGCAGAGACATTTGAGAGAGGATGGGCTGCTGGGCCCCACGCCTATGGGCGCGTGCCTCTCGCGCTTGATGAGGCGCAGAGGCTTCACCTTGGCGTTTGGTGAGTTGGTCTTCAGAGGACCTAGCTTGAGGAGTCTCGCGTTTGGGCCGCCAAACGCGGACTTCACGTGCTGGACGTGGCGCGGGTAAGGCGCCAGATTGTACGTCGCGTCCAGCCTCAGTCGGACAACCAGAGGTTCCAACTTGTAGCTGACGCGCACGTCTCCTCTGTCGACGCTCAGCGTTTCGGTTGCGTCGTTGAGGTGGAGAGTGACCAACGACGACCTGATGCTGGACACCAGGGACTTTGACCACGCGGGTCTCCTGAGAGACGCTGACGCGTGTGTTCCGTGCTGCGCGGTTGATCGCAGCGGCAGTTGTGCTTGAGATCACGAGGGCCTTCTGAGAGGCGTTGGCGCGTGTATCTTGCTTGGCACAGTTGGCAGCAGCAGTGCCCGAGAGAACCTCGGATCGGGCTTCGGGGCCATTCCCCGTCGAGACCCTGCGGCAGACGCGGGTCTTGGGGCTCTTGGAGCCGGAAGAGAGAAACTCTTCGTACTTTACCTGGTCGAACTCGACAACGAGCGATTCGACCATCTTTCCCGTACGAAGGACGTCATCTTGCGCCACGATTTGCTCATCAGTGACAAATGTAGTCCCCAGCGGAGTCGCCATCTCTTGTACGCGCCGGAAAAAGGAATAAAGGTGTTCGCTGTAAAATTTTCTTGAATCAGATGAAAAATTACAACAAAACTGTTTTCCTTCTAGTTACAAGGGAGGGAAGATGTTGAGTCTTGAATCTCCCCTTTATTTAGTGCTGGGTTCTTCAAGTGGCGGTGGAGAGTGAATCTTGTTCTCCGTTGACCGGATGACCGTCGAGATTGTCAGGGATCTTCTCTTTGGCTAGTAGAAGGAGTAACACAGCTCTGTCTACCAAAACTCTCAAAGAGAAGGTAGGCAAAGGGCAACTTGAGCGCAGCAAGTTCTCTGAAGGGCTTTACTCTCTTTCTTTTCTCTCAGAGCTCTTTTCTCCTCCTCCGAAAATCCGACCAAAAAATCCCACCAATCCGACCCCTTCTTCAATAACGACGGGGCTATTTATAGGGGTTGTTAGGGGCGTACGTGCCTCCTGAAAACGCTCGATAATGGGGGCTAACCTTCCCCGTTATGTGGGCCGTGATTGGCCCTAAAACCGGGACGGTTACAACTGAGACGCGGGTGTCAACCCACGCGCCTTGGAGCTGTTGAGACGCGGGTTTCGGCCCTCGCGCATTGATGCTGAGACGCGGATGTCGAGCCCACACGTCTTGATGTTGAGACGCGGGTGTCGAGCCCACGCGCCTTGATGTTGAGACGCGGGTGTTGAGCCCACGTGTCTAGAACTTGAGGCTCTGCTTTTTAATGGCTTGTCTTTTAGTGATTTTTTTGACAGCCTACAATTGCTGTGAAAACACTGGAGAGTATGAAAATATTAGCACAAAAAATTCTTAGAGAAAACCTCTTTTCAATAGGGTATATATAGCCCCTTTTCAAAACTAGCCGTTAGCAGCTATTTTAGGCAGATTTGACCTTCCGGTCAACCGGCCGGTCAACCGGCCAACGGTCAATTTTGACTGCTGGCTGCTACCGGTCGACCGCTCGGTCGACCGGCCCCTGAACCAGAGAGCAACGGCTCTCTGGCCAGTCGACCGCCCGGTCGACCGGAGCAAACCCGAGAGTGGGTTGCTCACAGTCGGTCGACCGCTCGGTCGACCGGGTAAATGGGCAGGCCAGCATGAACGTTTGGTGCACGTCGGTCGTCCGGTCCAGTCGACCGACTCTGGGTCTGGTCGACCGGTCCGGTCGACCGCCAGAGCCTGGCAGGCTATATAATGGGTCAGAAAAACTTGGTAATTTTAATTCTAAAAATTCTCATAAATCTTCTAAAAATCCACAAAAATAGTTTTAGCATTTTACATTGAAATACAAACTTGTGTGAAAAATTTCAACACAAATTTTAAGCATTTTGAACTATTTTTGTGTTAAGAAAATATTGCCGGAAACCAAAATCTGTATTTTTCCAAACTTTAATTTTCCAAATGAAAATCCGATTTTTCCAAAACTCATTTAAATACAAAAACATGATATTTAAATACTTTGAAGCATGATGCATATGGATAGAAATCCAATATACAAGAAACAAATATATTTTCATGTTTTTGACTTTTCATTCAAAAATATGTTTTGTTAAAAACACAAAACTTAAAACACATGAATAGGTAAGTCAAACTAAGTTTATCTAGGAAGTTAAGCATGCATGTATATAGAATGAATCTACTATACATAAAACCATTTAAACTTGTTTAGATCTAACTATTCATGAAACCAAGATCGGTTAAACCAAAAACCGAAATACCGAATCCAAAATATAAAACGTGTGTGTATTGTGAACTTGAGCATATCATACTATTCTAATCTTTACACATGGATCTAAACAAACTAAAAACTATGGTACCGAAGTCTTCTTGTAGAGCACCGTCTCCAAGCCGACTCGATCCAAAACTCGATCCACCGAGCTTGACTCCAACGAGTGCTATATATGATCTTGTTTCACGGGCTCTGGAATCACAATGTGAAAGGCTTCAAAACTCCTTTGTTGAAGCAATCGCCAACTAATATCTTGGTTAATAATCTGAAACTAAAATCACAAGATTATTAGTACACATAGCTACATGAGTTAATCATCATCAAAACTAGAGTGGAAGGCCTCTGAGCCAACAATATCATCAAAACTATAAAAAGTAAGCATGAAATGATACAGAACTTACCCGTTTAGAAGTGGAATCAATCGTCATAAACCATCATTTACTCTTGCAAAGTCAAGGCCTAGTCAAGGCCAATAGATTCATCTGGTTTCAGATCAAAAATGAGAGGCCAAGTACTAAAGAAAAGCAAGAAGAATAACATATGAACTACTCTCTCACTTTTTCATATGAACTTCTCTCCAACCTAAGCTATAAAGAAAATAAAAAATTATGTAAGAAGAAAAAGAAAAACCTAAGTAAAAAACTAGAAATTAAACTAACCGAAACTCTCTGCTGAATGGTGCCCTTTTGCCGTTTGAGGTGGAGGTATTTATAGGTTGAAATGGATAAGGGAAAGCATGCTTGAAGATGAGACAAAATCGCTGGCACAATAGAAAAGATCTTCTGATAAGATTAGAGATAAGGTTAGAGATAAGTCTGGGATTTGGACAAAATCGCTTGCCCAATAGAAAATATCTTCAGATAATATCTCTTTTAGATCTCTGGATTGTGACAATATCCCTTTGATTTCTCAAGCTAACCAAATTGATTCTTTTAATCTGATTTTAACTATATTTATTTAGCTTTATCTTCAGTTAATCAAATAGATCCATTTAAATCATAATTTAACTGGCTTTTATTTGGTCTTATATTCTCTTCCTTCATTAAGACAAACCAACAAAATAAGACATTAAGATAAGAAATTAGCAGGATTTATAATAAGATAGATGTAGGAATGTAATAAAAATAATGCAATAAACGTGTACAATCACACTCTCACACCTATCTTTTGCTCGTCCTCGAGAAAAACAAAGAAAAATAGAGCTAACCTAATCTAACACACTTTCGTAAGAATCACAGTTGCACTTAACATTTGCAACAAGCCGTAAAACCTTTAGGTTACTCTTAGAGGACGAATTTTATCTCGTGAGGGTTTTCAGTGGATTACACCCACAAAATCCGAAAAGAAAGAAAAATAAAGTGTTAGTATTTTGAAAATACATTTTTGAAAAAGAGAGAATATTTGAAGATTTTTTGCAAAAATTCAAGTAATCTATAAGTTATAAGAAAACCAAAATTTTTATTCCTAAATTTAGTCTCTATTCAAAAACTAGTTGTCAATCAAGATAAAAAGTCAAACTGCATTTTTCATCTAATCTATTATTTTTCTCTAAGTCATATGCACCTTTTTTATCGTGAAATTTTGACTCGGGATTCTTCAACTCTAACTCTTATGCCTTATTTTTATAATTTATTTGGTGGTACTATCCTTTAGTTCTTTTAGGCTTTCTAATCTGCCTATATAACGAGCCTTTAGTTGGTAACTCCCAAACCTACGGTCTTAGGGCATCGGGTGAGAAAACACCCTAAGAGCTTAAGGACTCGAGCAAATAAAGTCACAAAACTTAAGGATTTTATTAATTATATGAATCACTTTTAGGTGTGAATACTTATGAATTATGAGACACAAATACCCAGCTTAATTAGAGGATTTTGGATATATATTTTTCTTGCTTTTTTTGTTTTATAAGGCATAAAAATCTTTATTTTTGAGCCTTATGTGTGTAAGTATATAAAGTGTACATATTTTATTAAAATTAAAATTAAGACTAAATTACTTTTTCAATTTCTCTTCCTAATCCTAGAAATCAAACAAATAATCTTATTTTTATCAAATATAAGAAATCCTAATTATGATTCTCTTATTCCTTAAAGTTAACTTAATTTCTTACAAAAAATAGGTCAAAATATTGTTTCCCTTTTCAAAAAGTTTTTTAAAGGCAAACAAAATGTTATTTATTTGTAAATATATTTATAAATTAAATTAAAACCAATATTATATTAGAACCCTCCCCCACACCCATCTCATGCATTATCCTCAATGTATAAATGAATGCATACATGCATGAAAAAATAAAAAAGGGAAGAAAAATGTTACCTCAAGGTGGTGGTTCTGGTAGTGGTCGAATTGGCCAAGCGTTTCTACTCAATCAAAATATTGTAGATTATCTTAAAACTCATCTTTTATGACCTCTTTTTTATTTACTTTTTTACAATCCCCAAATAGAATAGGATCATGCAAGATCCTATTATGAAAAATATCCCCTTTATATGATCTATTTTGAAATATCATCTCAGAGGCATTATAGTTTATACCTTGTGATTGAGTTTTTACCTGCACACAAAATATAAAATATTAGATCTGAGAATTAAAGGTGTGCAAGTGCTCAATTCGAATCCGCTGTAGCAAGGCTATGCGGGTCGTGATCCTCAGGGAGGGACTAGCGATGGAAGCGTTTGTAAGATTCTCTAAAATTTTTATTTTTTTTATTAGTTATGATGGTATTTACAATGAAGTGGAAAGAAAAGAAATTGGAGAGAGATGGAGATCTAAACTAGAATTAGAAAGAAAGAAAACTATACATACATACCTCTTCAATCTGCTTACCTTTAATCCGTGCGATGACTTACCTTGTCTTGGAAGGCGTACAAGTATGGCGTATAGGATCGTCCGCCTTCTTGATCTACACTACTAAAATAAAAGACAAACTCACGAAGGATTGTTCATCTCCATAAGACATCAAGGGCTCTTCTTCGGCTAGGCAGTCTCAACGCAATTGGGTCTTATGGTTCACATGACATTAGAGAGAAAATAGAAGAAAACAAGAACAAAAGAAACACAAGATTAAACAAGAATAAAAGAACAAAAACAATAAAAGAACGAAAACGAACCTTGATTCGATTTATTTAACAATGGAAGAAGAGCAAAACTTACACCGATTGTCACCCTCAGTACAAGTAGATCTCCTTCCTTCATGAAAACATCCTCTCCTCTCAGTTACAAAAATTACAAAAAGAAAAACCTAACCTAAACTACAAGTTAGCCTAAGAAAACCCTAAATTTCTCTGTTGGATTCTATGTGCCCTTCTCTGTTGCTCTGCAGGGGTATTTATAGGAGCTGGAAGAAGTAGAGTCCCAGTACAACTCTGTCCTGCAACTTGTTATCATTGTTGATCACCGAATATGTCTTATCTGTGGATTGAATTGGAAAGTTTGATCAACATAAAGTTGTAGGTCTTCCAGTCTTCTTTCTGGAGCATCTTGTATCATCAGATTTGAATATCTGTAGCAAAAGTTATGATCTGAATACTAAAACGTGTACAGTCTGAATCCGAATTTCTTTTGAATTTTTATCTTTGCACTTTTCTCCTTTTATCTTCATCCTGCAAGTATTTAGGGTTGAATAGAAGTCTATCCTTCCCTCTTCTTTTAGTATTTGTAACAATTGCCCTTAGTAATTGCAATTTTAACAATTGTTAATTGCAACTTTTACATTGGGCTTTAAACATGGGCTTTTGGGCTTCTTTTGAGGCTTTATTCTTTTATTTTTATTTCTCAAGGCCTGCACACAATAAATAATAAAATATTAGTTAATTGTGCATGATTATATGAATAAATATGAAAATGTGATGGTAAATGTAATGATAAAAATGCACTTTTCACTACCAATCACACCCCCACACTTATCTTTTTGCTCGTCCTCGAGTAAAAATCAAAGAGAAAAAGAAAAATTAATCTAACCTAACTCACTTTCGTAGGAATCACGGTTGCACTTAGCATCTGCAACAAGCCGTTAAACCTCTAGGTTACCCTAGAGGACGAGTGTTGTCTCGTGAGGGTTTTCAGCGGATTGCACCCACAAAATCCATAAAAAGGAAATATTTGAAATACTTTTGAAAAGACTAAGTAGTCTATAAGTTTTAGAATTATCATTTTTATTCATTCTTAGACTTAGTCTTTATAAAGTAAATTGTTATCTATTTTAGGTAAGGGTCAAAATTGAACTTCTAATATAGTCTTTTTCGTTACCAAAAATCATATGCATCCTTGTAAATTTATACTAGGAATTCCTTAACTTGGACTCACATGCCTCTTTATTATTTTTGTAACTTCATCTAATTTTCTTTCGTGTAAGCATCAAGGCTTCTTGAGGCCCTAATACCTAACTAATTGACTATTAGATGTGTTAATAATTTTTTTTAATATGTATAACTCATCTAATTTTCTTTTGTGTAAGTATCAAGGCTTCTTGAGGCCCTCATACCTAACTAATTGACTCTTAGATGTGTTAATATATATCTCATATTTCTTAGTTTTATTAGGCTTTCTAATCCACCCATGTAGCGAATTTAAAGTCGATGACTCCCAAACCGGTTGGCTTTAGGGCACCAGGTGAGAAAACACCCGCGGACTCAAATTCGAGTGAACTTGGCCCCAAAACTAAGGACTTTATTTTATTTACTCACCTTTAGGCATGAATACTTATGCTTCTTGTGGCACATGCATCCAGCTTAATTAGTGAAATATTTTTTTTATATGAGGCACAAAGGTCTTCGTCTTAGAATCCTAGATATGCATTAGGTATGCAAATTTCATTAAGGTAAAAATCAAGACTAATTAATTATTCAATTTATCCTCCTATACCTAAAATTTAAACAATTTATTTATTTTGACCAAGTTTTGAGAAATCCTAATCATGATTTTCCTAATTCTTAAGATTAACTTAGATTTCTTTCAAAAGATAAGTCAAAATATTGTCCTTTTTATAAGTTTTTTTTTCAGATTTTTTTTTAGCAGATTTTTGTTAGTTTCTACCTATGTTAGTATGTTAGTAAAGCCCACCCCCACACTTATCTCATGCATTGTCCTCAATGTATGAATGAATGCATATATGCATGAAAAAGAACAAGGGAAGGCAGAAGTTACCTTAAGGTGGTGGTTCCGGTGGTGGTCTAATTGGTCCACGAAATGCGGCCCAATCTACTTTTTGTGGAATTCGGGGGAACCCACCAGAAATCTTTTTTGTATAACCCACTAAAATGATGTCTGTATTAACATTTTTTAAAAATTCTACCCCATTAAATTTCCATAATTCATAATTATTTTCAGAGTCAATTGTGTCAACCGCCTTGTCCCAAAATGGAGTGTGAAAAGATGGAATGCTTGACTTGGACATGGGAAGTACGGGAACGAATACCGACTCAGGAAAGAAACTTAAATCAAGTAATGGTTCAGGAGTCGGGCTAGGTTCAGAAAGTGGGCCCAAATCAATAAGTTGAAGCTCAAGTCCACAATAATCCTCCATAATGGAATGTGACTCAATATTGGTGATTCAAGTTCAGGAATGATAGGTGTGGGAATCAAGACTGACTCTAAAAGATTACCTAAGTCGGGTAACAAAATAGGAGTCAATAATGATTCAGGAATTTGAACTTGATCACAGATTTGAGAATCTAGGTCACATATCTCATTGGGTTCAATTTCATAAAAATGAGAACTTGCCAACTTATCCATGGGACTTTCAGAATTGCAAAATTGGTCAAGTTCAATATGATCATCAAAAAGGGTGATTCAATTTCATGATGAATTAGAACAGGATCCAATGTTGACTCAGAAAAAGTGAAATCAGGTGGAGACACCGGAGTCATTATTGAATCAGGAAGCAAAATTGAATCATCAAGTTGGGGTTCATGATCATATTCATGCTCAAGATCTATTTCAGGAAAGGAAAAACTTGACAAGTTATCAAAATTTAAAGTTTCGGCAAGTTCACATGATGGCACTGAATTAGAATCTTGTTGTCCAAAGCAACTTGGTTCGTCGGCTTAAGAGAATGGTCAGCGATATTAGAATTGGCCGGACGGTGAGAACGCAAAGATTGAACCATCATATCTATATCATGATCACGGGCTAATCTAGCCTGTGTCATGGCAGCAAGCATCCTTTCATAGTTGATAGGTGCATCATGTTGTGATTGGACTTGAAAGGATGAAGTGTAATCTTGATGAAGTTGTGAGTCGGTGGACTCACGCATAATCATGTCTGCGATTGATGGTAATTGTTGCTTGGACTCATGCATACTTATCATTTCCCCGATAGATGGTATTCTATTCTGAATGGGTGGATCAGAGTATAACTCTTGAGAATATTGTGGACAAGGTGGAGACGGAGGACAAGTCGGTTGAAAATTGGACTCGGGGGACTCGAAACCCCATGAACTCTGTGAAGAGTTGAAATTATTATGGAAATTGTAGTTATAAGATGGGGGGTATGGGTTATATTCATTCGGATAAGACCATTCCGGCACACTAGGTTGGTCAAAGTTGTGATATGCTGGGGTGGTAATATCCGAAAAATAGTTAGGTGTGTAATATGGATTAAAATTGGAAAAATTATTATATGCCATATCACACAATCACAAACAAAGAAAAGAAAACAAACAAATAAACAAACAAAAAAGAAAAAATTCTAACCTAAGTTAGGGTAGACCTATGACCTAGACGACTCCTAACTGGTTAGACTGTCCACGGGAGGTAAGGTGTAGACTTTGACCACAAGTTAATCAGCCAGGTCAGGGTAAGAGTGGTGGGAGGTTTTCCATCAAAGACGTTCCTTAATTAAATAACCACCAATCTTCGGGCTTTCGGCCCTCAATCCCCTTCCTAGACACTGATTTGGCAGGAGTCAACTTCCAACACCGTTCCCCCTTAGGATAATCTCCTATTGAGTCCGAGATGTCCCTAGGGCCAACGTCTACTAATTTTTAAGTTAGGCTTGGGTTAGTGAGTGCTTGGGATATGATTTTTGGGCTAAGGAAGGGTGATGAAATCCCCACCTTATCTTGTTAATGGGTTATGCCCTTAAGATATTTTTGTGCAAGTGTACAAGATAAGTAGATAAGATTCACTCAAAGCAGAAAATCAACCAAGAGATGAGTCCTATTCTACATGCAATGCGTACGTACCTTGCTCCAGCACTCTTCAACAGTAAAATAAAGGAATTGAAAAGACACGTGCCTAATATGCAAACGTCTAATCAATTTTTATCATTAACAACAAATATTTTACTGTTGAATTAATTAGCAGTAAGCAGGGTTATCACAGAACAAATTTTAACAAAGCAGAAAGCAGATATTACAATTTGCAGCAACCTGCAGAAATTGCAGTTAGTAGTTCACTACTAAGGCCGCGTTTCCGCGGTTATTGCCGCGGATCCGCGGCACTACAGTAGGCTCTGTTGCTCTGCCTTCGAGGGCAGAGGCACAGAGTTGCTATATGTCCACTTCTGCTGCTGTTTTTCTATTTCCTGTTCTCCAAACCTGCAAACAGAAAAGAATAAAAGAATTAGTTAATAAATTTTTTTTATTTAGAGAGAAACTTACCGTCCCTCCCCGGCAACGGCGCCAATATTTTGATTGAACTTTTTTACCTGCACACAAAAATAAATATTAGATCTGAGAATTAAAGGTGTGAGGTGCTCAATTCGAATCCACTGTAGCAAGGCTATGCGGGTCGTGATCCTCAGGGAGGGACTAGCGATGGAAGCATTTGTAAGTTTTACTCTAAAAATTATTTATTTTTATTATTAGCAGTGGTATTTACAATGAAGTGGGGAGAAAAGAATTTGAGATAGATGGAATAGAGATCTAAACTAAAGAAAGAAAGAAAGAAAGATTACCTCTTCAGTCTGCTTACCTTTTGAACCGTTTGCAATGATTTACCTTTTCTTAGAAGGCGTACAAGCATGGCGTATAGGATCGTCCGCCTTCCTAACTATGAAATAAAAGACAACTATGAAGACCTGTTCATCGCCATAGGCCATCAAGGACTCTTCTTCGGCTAGGTATTCTCGAAGCAGTTGGTTCTCATGGTGGGCAAGACATTAGAGAGAAAAATAGAAGAAAGCAAACAGATACTGAGATACACAAGATTAAATAAAAATAAAAGAACATAAAATAATACAAGAATAAAAACAAACCTCGATTCGATTATTAAACAATGGTGAAAAAAATAAAACTTACACCGACTGTCACCATCAGTACAAGTAGATCCCTTCCTCCATGAGTACATCATCTCCTCTCAGTTTTTTACAAAAAGAAAATAAATAAAAATTACAAAGTAGGAAAGAAAATCTAACCTAGAAGAAAGAAGAAAAACCTAAAAACCCTTGCTTTTGGCCCTTGGCTCTTCGCTGGACGCTCTGTATGTTGCACTGCAGGGGGTATTTATAGGTGCAGAAGGGATCAGAGTCCTGGATAAACCTCTCCACGAAAGCCGTTGCCCTGGTTTATCTGAATTGCCGCGAAAATGCGGCTATGGCCGCGTTTCCGCGGCCTGGTAGACTCTGCTGGCCACGCGCTTTGGCGCGTGGCCTCTCCTGGTCCGTTCATCTGGGCGTTTGCTTCTGGAAGTTTGATCCTGACTCTTTATCTTGGGATTTCGAGATAACTTGAAAATCAAGTTACCTAGATCTTGAATTCTCCCAATCTCTTTTAAACGAATTTCCTTATCTCTGCACTCTTATCTTTAGCTTTCATCCTCATCTGCAAGAGTTTAGGGTTGGGTAGAAGTCTATCCTTCCCTCATCTTTGATATCTGCAACTTTAGCCCTTGTGTATTTGCAATTTTGACATTTGGTATATGCACTTTTACACTTAGGCTTCAAATATGGGCTTTTGGGCTCTTTTTAAGCTTTAATTCTTTCTTTTTATTATTTCGAGGCCTGCACACAATAAATCACAAAATATTAATAAATGTGCAGAATTAAATGAATAAATATGAAAATGTGATGGTAAATGTTATGATAAAAATGCATTTTTCACTACCAATCACCTTAATCAAATAATAGAATGTGATTTTGTGGATTTGATGATTTGCCCTCTGGGATGAAAGGAACGGGAACCAACACTGACTCGGTAATGACTCAATTTAAGTTTAGTTTCAAGGGTCAGTTTCCGTTCAAGAGTTGAGTACAATTCAAAGAATTGAATTTCACATTCTTTTTCCATCAATGGAATGCGACTATCCAAACTAGATGGTTCATGTTCAAAATCTATGAGTAAGGGAATCAATATTGGCTCGAAAAATGGGTCCAAATTGGGTAAGGATACCGGAGTCAACATTGACTCGAAATTTAAAACTGAATCACAAAATTGAAGATCGGGTTCACATTCATAATCAAGTTCAATTTCATTGAAATGAAAACTTGCTAATTTGTCTAAGATTTGAGATTGGTCAAATTCAATATATTGTGGTGGAATTGAATCTTGGTTAAAGTCTCCAAGACATCATGATTCTTAGTTCCTATCAATATGGCTAGGAGAATTGTCAATGGTAAAAAATTAGGTAGGGAGAGTTTTCTCATTCCTATCATTAAATGTATTGACCAAACGACCTATTTGTGTTTTTAACCTATTGATAGACTGGGTACAATCAAGATTTGATTGGATAAAATTATTTTGGTACTGAATCATGTTTTTTATTCTCTTTTTTAAGTTGACAGGTTCTTCTTGTTGTTGTGAGACTTGAAAAATGAGGTAAGGATCTTGGATTTGGAAACTTTGATGGGATTATGAGTCTGTCAAGTTTTGAACTTGTCACTCTAACTGATGCAAGAGTTCTATAATCTTGTCATTTTCGGACTTAATCAAGGCTTCCATTCTTTTCAAAATCCGATTTTTTCTTTATTGGTTATTATAGAAAGGAAGTATGTTGGTAAGGTGGTTGATAGAATGACTTAGAGGAGTTGTAACCCCACTGACTCGGTGAAGAGTGGAGATGATGATTGTTTCAATCTGTTCATAATATTGAGACTGGGGCATATGATGATTTGGATAAATCCAATTCGGCATACTTAGTTGGTTAAATTATGAAATGTCAGATTGGTAATATCTGAGTTAAAAGAAGTCAGGGTGAAGTATGGATCACTATATGCATTTGAGTAATTGTAATTGTAATCCATATCAAAAAGATGTTAAAAACAAAAATAAACAAACAAATAAACAAATAAAAGAAAGAAAAATCTAGCATAAGTAAGGGTAGACTTTAGACCTAGACGACTCATAACTAGTTAGACTGTCTACGGGGGATATATTGCAGAAATCTGACCATAAGCTAATCGGTCAGGTAGAGGCAAGACTAGTGAGAGGTATACGTGCTTAAGTAACGGACCTAATTATGCCAAACCACTGTTCTTTGAAGTTTCACTCTCAATCCCCAACCTTTGACATTGATTTGACAAGAGTCAAACTCTAATAACTTTCCTCTTAGGTTAATCTATTAAATGAGTTCGAGATGTCCTTAGGGCCAATGTATACTCAATTTTAGTTGGTTAGTGAGTGAGGAGATAGTTTGTTGGCTAATAGAGGGTAATGACTTTCCACCTTATTTATTTATAAGACAAGCCCTAAATCGTTTTAGTGCAAGTGTACAAGTATATAACAAAATGAATACACTCAAGCAAAATATATATCACCCAAATGTGTTTCTTAAGCTACATGCAATGCACACATACCTTGTCTCCAGCACTCTTCAATAGTAACGTAAAAGGTAAACGAGTTAAACATGTGCCTAAATGCAAGTCTAAATCATTTTCAACATTACAATCAACCAATTACTGTAGAGTTAGATAGTATGTGCAGAGTACATTATACTGAAAAACTACGCAATACATAAGCTATATACTTTCAAATACAGCAACTTGCAAGAAATTACAGTCAGTAGTACACTACAAATGCCACGTAAATGAGGCAAAAGCTCCATTTACGCGGCATAATTGTGGGCACTGATGCTTTGCCTTCTTGGGCAGAGGCACAAAGTAGCAATATATCCACTACAGTTGTTTGTTTCCAGAATTCAACACAAAAATAGAGAAGAAAGTTTAACCGTTTAAAAAATTAAAATGAACTACTTATCGTCCCTCCCCGGCAATGACACCAAAATTTGATTTAGTTTGAACCTGCACAAAAATATAGAGTTTAAACATATGACAGGTTCTCAATTCCACTGCTATAGAAAGTGGCTATACGGGTCGTGATCCACAAGGAGGGACTACGATAAAAGCGTGTTGGAAAGTTCTTTTCAAAATTACAAAAACTGGTTAAAAGTTATTTATTTTTTGAAAAAAAAGAAAAATGAAATCTATGTTAAGTTGGAAAAGAGTGCGGATGTAACACCCCGCTCCCGAAATACGTACTTAGTTGCGTATTCAAATTTTTTGATCGTATTTTTCAATTTACTTCATGTATTTGTTTGTATTATGAATTATTTATATGATCGTTTTGCCTTAGATCTAGATTCGCGGACTCGGAGTCAGCCCTAGTCTGAACCGAGGACCCGATCTTAGTGTATTCCTCGATTTGATCTTTTTAGTATTTAGATTTGACTGAATTCAATTTCAAACATCATTTTCCAATATTCTATATTTAATATGATTTTTTTGAAATTTTCTGAATAAAATTGAAAATCTTCAAAACTGGTGTCGACCAGTGTTGCTGACCAATTCTCAGATTTTTAATTTACAAATAGAGTGAAATTATTAGAATTGGCTTTTCACATTATTTTTTAAAATCATATTTTCTATTTAAATACTTTTTCTGAGAATTTTCTGAATTTATCAAAATTCCACCGGATTTGGTGTCGGCCGGTATTGCTGGTTGATTCTAGAATTTTTAGTTTACAATCGGAATTAAAATTTTGAATTCTACTTTCACATTGCATCTTAGAATCACATTTTCTTCTTTAATATATTTCTGATATTTTTCTGAATTTATCAAAATCCGGCCAACCCGGTGTAGACCGGTATCGAGGAGGATTTTTAATTTGAAAATAGGATTTTATTTCTAAAAACCAATTTTGTATTATTCCTCAGGATGATGTTTTCTACCAATGCATATTTTTGGGTATTTTTCTGGAATAGTCGTTATTTTCCGACCTTATTATAATATTATATTTTTTGGAATCTTTCCTTTCTTTCTTTCTTTCTTTCTTTTCCTTTCTTTCCCCCATCACTTCACCACCGACCCACACCCCTCCACATGGGTCTAGTCCCATCACCTCTCTCCCATCATCCATCTTCCTTTTCTCTTTCTTTTTCTTTTTCTTCTTCTTCTTCTTTTCTTTTCCTTATCTTTCTTTCTCCCTTCTCTTCTTCCCCCTTCTCTTCTTCTTCTTCTCCAATTATTGGCCGACGCCTAACGAGTCTCACCACCGGTGCCTCCGGTCACCAACGCCGGTAAAGACCCCCCAAATCCGGCCATCTTCTTCCCTCTCCACCATCTCCAAAACCAACAAACACCACCTCCATCTTCTTCCTCCACAAAACTACTATCTCCACCCTCTTCTTCTTTCTCTTCAAATTAAACACCACCACCACCATCTTCTCCACTCCAATTCCACCCCCATAACACCCAACTCCTCCTCCTCTTCCTATCTCCTTCAATTTCTCCACCACTACCCAAAATCACCATCTCCACCACCACCACTCCTCTTCTCCACCTCCAAACCAAAAAAACTCCCTTTTCCCCCCTTTTTCTTGGGGTGACCGACGCCACCCCTAGGCTGAGCATTGCCGGTACGCCACTGGCGGCCGTGGGCGGCCAGGGGGCCAGGGTGGTCCTCTGTGTGCGGGTAGAGGAGGGGGCGACAGCCCCCTCTCTCTTTTCTCTCCTTTCCCTCTCTAACTCTCTCCTTGTCTCTCTCTCCCCCCTCCCCTTCTCTGTTGGATGCCACCGGCGGCAAAGGCCACTGCCGGCTAGCTCCCTGGCCAGCAGAGGGTCAGGCAGCCCCCCCGGGACCCACGGGTCCCCATTGGTCCTCCTTGATCAGGGGCTGCGTTAACAGGCCTGGCTCTCTCTCATCTCTCTCTGCCGTATCTCTCTCTCCAGCTTTCTCTCTCTCCATTTCTCCCTTCTCTCTTTCTCTTTAGACTTTCTCTCTACCTCTTCTCTTCTCCTCTTCCCTTTCTCTCTCTAAAATATTTATATACATATTTTTGGCGCGTGCGCGAGTTCCAGAGATTTCAGAGTTTTCGGGCTTTTCAGAGATTTAGGCGAGTGTCCTTGCGTCCATTTGGATTTTTCCACTTCGTCGGGTCAACGTGTATTTTATTCTATTTAAATGTATTTTGTATTAGGCTGTGTCCCTGTATTTGTATGTGGCCGAGTGCCCATGATTGTACGTGTATATGCCTGTGATGATTTCTTGTACTAGGGTAGTTAATTCCTATACATATACCATGCCTGTGATGTATTTTTACTGATATATACCATGCGTGGCTGACCCTTCATAGTCGTTAGCCTCTGGGCTCCCTACTTGGCCTCCGGGCCCTTTCAGCTTTTGGGCTTTCAACTTGGCCTCCGGGCCCTGTCAGCCTCCGGGCTTCTCCACTCTACGGTAGACTAAATATTACTACATTTGAATGCATGCTTCTGTGGTACTAACATCTCATGCAGGTACTCTCGTACCGACTCTGGGTTCTGCCCACTCCCAGGCTAGCTACCCTATGGCTTCAGGCCTGTACCCTTATGGGTTTCGTTGTAACTACCGAGAGTGCGCTTAGACCCTGAGCGTACTTTAGCCTACGGGTTCTCTCGCCCACAACCTTGAAAGAGAAGTGCGCTCTGACCATCAGGTCTTTCAGCTACGCCTGGTAGGCATGCTTAGCGCTCAGCACTTTATTCACTAAATTCGCTAGGCGAGATGCTGTCGGATTTTTTACTCGCACTTTAAGCCGAATTGTCCCGGTAACCTCGCCAAGCGCTTTAGTGTCTGAACACTGTTCGCTGTTCATACCTCCAACTTGCTCAGCTCCGCTTGATTGTGCTTAGCTATTACTCTATCACTCGTCATTTACATAC
>JAVJIF010019803.1:0-103609 GCA_038442645.1 Agave tequilana | reverse complement strand
AAATAGAATCACCAATCTCTAATGTCGTACTTCATTATCAGGGGATGTGTGTGAACATCAATTCTTTGTTTCGGACCCCATTTTGAACTAATTCGACTCCCCCTTTTGAATCTCGACTTGATCTGAGTCAAATTCCCGAGTTGATATCGGTTTTACTCCTGTTTCATTTGAGTCCAAATCAATCATCTCTCAAAATCACACTTCATTATTGGACAAGAATTTAACAAAAATGACTCAGTAATTATTTTTGAAAATTGAAAAATTGATGGGGTAATTTTTTTAAATAAGATCATAGTTCTCCAACATTTTACTGGGTCATATTAGAGAGGTCAATCGTGAGTTTCTGCAAGATCCACGATATCTTGATTGGGTACCAATGCTTGGCCCCAGTCAAACCACCACCGAAGCCACCACCATGAGGTAATTTTCTTTCCCTCTCCATTTGTCTCGGTATAGATATACATTCACGATACATTGAGGACAATGCATGAGATAGTGTGTGGGGAGAGGGTTTACTAACATAGTTAGTTTTATAGTTTCTTTCTGTGACACTTCTTTTTAATTTAAAAAAGTTTGTATAGAAACTCTTTTTTTTCGTTTTACAAAACTTTTTGAAACAAGTAAATAATTTTGATTTATTTTAAGAAAATTAAGATTATCTTAGGAATTAGGAAGGCCTAAAACTATGAATTTTTAAATAAAGTCAAATAATAGATCTTTTTCAAATTTAGGATAAGAAAGTAAGATTGGAAAGATAATTTGATCTTGAATTTTTTGCCTTAGATTTATGCACTTCATACTTACACAATTTTGGGATTGAAAAAAAGACTGAAAATGTCATAAAACATATAAAAAATAATGATAATAAAATCACTTATTGAAGTTGGGTAATTATGCCTCAGAAAGCACGATTATTCACACCTAAAATGGTGGACAAAAATAAAATAATTCCCTTTAGTTTTGTGGCCTCGTTACTCGAGTCTTTAAGTCCGAGGGATGTTTTCTCATCTGGTGCCCTAAGATCATCTGGTTTGGGAGTTGCTGACTAAAGGCTCACTACCTGAGTAAATAAGAAAGCCTAAGAAAACTAAGGGAAAGAAAAAAAGAGAAAGAAATAATAAACATAAATCAATGGCACGAAAGTTTGAGTCAATATCCCAAAAATCTTCACAACTCACAAAGTGCATATTTTTCTAAGAGTTTTATGAAAGATCAAAGAATCAATTTAATTTTAAATTCTTACATTTAATTTATAACGAGAATTTGCATTTGACTTATGAATAATTTCGGGTTAACCTATGACCTTGTATCACTTATATTTTCGCAAAAAAATTTCAAATACTTTTCTCTATTTTAAAATGCGTTTTCAAAATACTAACATTTGATTTCTTTCTTATGGATTTTGTGGGTGTGATCTACAGAAAACCCTCAGGAGATAAAACTCCTCCTCCAGGGGAAACCTAAAGGTTTTAACGGCTTGTTACACATGCTCAGTGCAATCACGTCACCTGCGAAAATGGTGTAATAATTCTTTTAGTTTTTTGTTTTGCTCGTGACGAGCAAAAAAGAAGTGGGGGGTGTGATTAGTCTCTAAAATTGCATATTTCATACCACATCTTCACATTTATTAAATATTAACTTTGGCTAATAACACCTCTCTTGCATGTGTTTAGGTTCATGGTGTGTAATGAAGAAGAAGACCCTAAATTACCATTTAATAGGTGATTAAAGGCCTATAATATAGCCATTAACTTTGGAGAGGTGATTCGTCAAAACTAGGGGCCCAAAACTAGAAACTGGGACCTGCAGCTGACAGGGGACAAACGCGATAGCGCGCGGAACAGGCGCCGCGCGTGCGGCTCTAGAAGTACAGCAGAAACGCGGCCTGGGCAGCGTTTTCACGGCCGCACGGGGCGCGGCAGCGCCTGCGCTTTGGTCCAGGGGTTGTCCCCTGGTCCCCTTTCCCCTGGTGCCTATAAATACCCCCTGGGGTTCTTCATCTGGGAAAAATAGAGTGTTACGGTAGTTAGTTTCTCTTCATCTTTAGTTTAGGGTAGTTTAGATTAGTTGTTCTTCTTCCTCTTTGTATTTTCTATTTCTTTTAGATCATGTAACAGGGAGAGAGTGGTACATGATTGGAAAGCAAGAATGCTTGTAATTGAAGGTGACACTCTACGAAAAGTTCTTCCTTTAATAGCCTCTACTTGGACTTGCTCTTGCTTACTTCTTACTTGAACCATTTTTCTCCAAATTATGTATAGATACAAAAATAAGATAATGAAACTCTCTTGAAGCATAGAGTGTATAGATAAAATCCAATGCACATAAAGATATTATATCTATGTTTTTTATATGAAAACCAAAACCGTTTTCTCCAAAACATGTATAGATGCAAAACAAGATATTGAAACTCTTTTGAAGCATAGAGTATATGGATAAAATCTAATACACATGAAAGATATTATATCTATATTTTTGATATGAAAACCAAAACTGGTTACTGAAAAATCAAACATATAAAAAACTTTGTGTGTGTGAACTTGAGCATATCAACACTATCTATCTTATACAAGATCTAAACAACACAAACCGAAGGCTTCTTGTAGAACTCCTTCTCCAAGTCGACTCGATCCAAACACGATCCAACGAGCTAGACTCCAACTGAGTACTAGATGCGATCTTGATACGCCAGCTCTTGAATTAACACATGTAAGCTCCAAAACACCTTTATTGAAGCTACACACCTACTAAGATCTAGATAGATAACTGAAACTAAATAAATATAAGATCATTAGTAAACTATAACTACGTGAGTTAATCATCATCAAAACTAGAGTGATGGGCCTTTGGGCCAACAATCTCCCCCTTTTTGATGATGACAAAACTCATGGAGTTATATATACATGGATTAAAGTTAAGCTTCATAGAAACTCCCCGTTAACTTATGCGTAGCATAACAATAAGGATATTCAATGAAGTTCATAAGAGAAACACAAATGTATATGCATAAACATGGATATAAACATGCATATTTAAACTCAAAATTCTCTCCCTTTTTGTCAATTCATCAACAAAGGGGTGAAGTAAAAAATAAAAATTTTTCATAAAAAAATTCGATAAGACGTAAAACCAAAACATTCGAATCTTTTCTTTAGTCAACAAAATAATGTTTAATACAATTTAAAATTTTTGATAAACATATTAATACCAATTTAAAAATATTGATACCAATTAAAAAAATTTTGATAAACATATTTATACAAATAAAAAAATTGATACCAATTGAAGGTAAATCAAATTTTTGAATAGACACTAAAATTATTTTGCAATAAGGATACCAAATAGAGAATAATACCAATTAAGATCATTGATACCAATATTGAAAATGTTAGCATATACTAATTAAAGTACTTTTCATCATAAAGAGTGGAAGAAGATACCAATTTGAAAGTGAACATTGATACCAATTGAAAACTCAACCAATACCGATTTTACACAAACCGATTTAAAAATAAGAACTTTCTCCCCCTTTATGAAACACTAATGAAAATAATGCATAGGCTTGAATAAGATATCAATAAAAAAACTAATGGACATTATAAACTAAATCAAGCTTAGCAATGAAAATCATGAATATACAAAATGAATTTTCATTTTAAAAAATTATGTATATCTCATACTTAAAAATTTTGATACCAATTGAAATATATTGGCACGATCAAAGCATATATATATATATGATGAAAATGAATGTACCAATTGAAATTGATACTAATTAAAATTGAAGCATATATATATAAGAAAATACATATGAGTATACAAAAATAGAATTACATGAAGATCATGTGTATAACTCATAAACTACCACCCTATTCATGCACAAGTTAAAAAGATATTCAATAAAGGTATACAAGACATGGTCGCCCATCCAACCACCTTAAAAGGTAGGAGTTTTTAAAAATCATGATTTGAAAGTAAATAGGCATAGTTTGAAAACTCTACCAATTAAGGAATAGAAACTAATTTTAAGATATATTTGAAAACTAATAAGAAATCCTTCAAAATATGAAACCCAAATAATACATCCCATGAAGACATAAAATCACATAATAATTGACACTCAAAATCTATAAAGCACATTGTTGACACTTAAAAAAGACAAGATCTTCATTGGTCCGAACAATGTCTAAACTTGTTGACATTTACAAAAGACAAGTGACAGACAAGATGAACGACCAGTTTTCACCAATCTCCGAGGGACAAGGAAGCAACTTGGACTCCACTGATCCAGCAAGCAGACAGTGAACCCGGATTGTTTCTAAACAGACCTCAGCAGGTCTAAAATGCTAGCACTTAGCATTACTTGAGCCCAAAGGGATAGCCTCGCTTGAGAGGCTAATATCACTCGACTCGTCTTGAAGCCATCCAAAGCCTCGCCAGGAAGCTAACTCGCAACTTCGCCACGGAGGACTTCAAGCTCCGCCAAAGGGTTTCTTTCGGACTTCGCCAAAGCAGCCTCTAGCTCCGCTACGAGCTCAATGCGGGCAGCTCCGTCATTGGTCTGCTATGGTCAACCTTTGACCAATCAAATCTCCAGATGAGATCGATCCAATCAGATCAAATCCAATTAAGATCAAATCAGAGATCAATTTGGCAGTTGATTGCCACAATCTCTTGACTCTCCTAAAACGAGTAAGAAGATCAGGGCGAATCCTCCTACGATATCGAAAGGATCAAGAAGATCAACCGACCTGCCAATTCTAGCTTCGCAGAAGCTGATCCAAGCCTCGCAGCCAGGCTACTTCCAGATTTAAACAGATTTGATTCAATCTGTTTCCATATTTTCAAGGGACGATTATACCCTTGCTCTCCTATAAATAGCCCACCAGGGGTACAAGGAGAGGCACGCATACGGACGCACGAGACAGAGAGAGGACTCCACAAGCAGAGGCTTCTTCATAACGCACCATGCGCTCTCGAATTCAGAGACCTTTTAGAGAATTGCTTTCTCTATCCAGGGTGTTGATACCCTAACGTCGTCCTTCTTCTCAAGGAATCTCCGGAACCAGGCGAGAAGGAATTCCTAATTGAAGGCGATTTTGAGAAGCAGCAAGAGGGTTCTACCAACCTTCTATTCTCTGATTCCCCGAACCAGGCGAGAAGGGAATTTCATCGCTCGCATCGTCAAAGGGACAAAGTGGTCGCGCGCTGACCAGACTCCTATCGGCACACTTCTCCAGAATCTCTGAGGAGATCTACTTGTAATCTTTTTAGAATACTTGTAATTTAGCTCCTCAAACCTTTTATTGTAAGTTTTTCCCCTTTGCAAACATAATGGAAAACAAGATGGCGACTCCGCTGGGGACGAAATTCTCCACTGCCGAGAATCAAGTGTCGCAATGCGACGATCAGACCTTCGGGTCTAACACTGATTCAGAAAAAATGGTGCAGCCAGAGCCCCTCTGGCTAAATCTTCAAGGAAAGTCTCTACGGAGACAGAAAAGGTTCTCTGCGAACCTACTGCGGTTATTTGGCGCAACAAGGAAGCACGTCCGCAGTCTGATTTCTTTACTTGTGAGAACTTGGTGGTTCAGTTCGATCAAGGAAGATTCGAAGAAGTCCTCTCTGGGGGTGGCCCAATGCTTCAAGCACGGAAGCATAGGAAAATTTTCACGACCAAGGTTTCAAAACAGAAACGGAGGCAGAATTCTGCCAACACCCCTCAGCCTCGCATGTGGCTAATCAGGTTCCTTGCGAACCTAAGTCTCCTCTGCCAAGGTGGGTATGGAAGCCTAAACAGAAGTCTCCACCGAAGCTTCAGGCGTAGCTACGCCTAAAACGCGCCTCTCTCGCGAAGAAAAGGCAAGATGCCCGTCTACTCCAATTATAAAGTCTAGACGGCAATCATACCGTCGCCAAATTCAAGAGCAGCAACGCCTTGCGTCAGCCTCGTTCTCATGAGCGAAGCAACTGTACCACAGCGTACTCACCGGGTTCGTCCCCTTCACAGCAGTATAGCGGGTAAAGCACCACAGCGTGCTCCGCTTTCCAGTGCGTCAAGCACTAAGCTTATGCCTGATGGCGAAGCTAGAACCAAAGCACTATTCAGTGCTAATCCCATCTGCAGGGATAAAGAAGCAGGACATCGTCCTATGTGCGATCCAAAGAGCCTTTGCGCTCGATTGCAGAGACCCAACCGGGTCTGATTTGAGGAAATTGTTGACGGATAGACGAACTCTTCCCCCTGTTGTCAACAAGTGGGATGTCAGCTGGTGACACTCCACTCGGTTCATTGCCAGCTGGGACTAATCCCCGCCACGCCTCCAAGACGACGGTCAATTTTTGATCGGCTATCGGTACAGGCCCCGAGGAAACACCGCAAATGGAGCACCTCACGAGAGCCAGCCTCCGCATCCGTCAACATGACCGAAAGAGGACGAGAGTCCCCAGATCCAGATCATAGCCCAGGCTTAGGCGAAGTCTTGGTGCATGACGAAGGTGTCTTCCAAAACACCAGATCCAGGGTGGCAATACCCTACAGTTACGAGCAGCCTTCTTCCTCGACGGCCCTAGCCTTGTCAGAGCCCAGGAGATCACTCCAATCATCGGATGAAGAAGATGAAGATAGTGGGTACGTCTCTTCGGCGACAGTTAGCTCGGTGCGAACGGGCAGAGCATCAGTCATATGGCTGATAATGCTAACGACGATCTTCGCCGGCGCCTGGAAGCTCAAGAGAAAACTTCCAAAACCCAGCAAGAAGCCTTGGACAATATTCAACAAATGCTTGCTCAACTCCTCAGTAACCGAATAATAATGATGTCGGGAGCAATCACGATGAGGAGGAACACTTCAGCAATGAGCAACCCAAACCGGAGAAATCCAAGGAGGGTTCTTCCTTAGACGCCGAAGTCCTTAAGGCCTCCAGGATCAAATCGCATCCCTAGCTCAGAGGGATGAATTAAAGAAGGTAGGGGCAGTCCGTCCTTATCCGCTGGAGTCGGATTCGGTACCATATCCACCGAAGTTCAAACCACCAACGTTGCATACCAATGATGGGAAGAGCTCGCCAAATCAGCACATCTACTATTTCCGGTCTCAGACTGGTAATGTTATAAGCAATGACGCCGTCATGGCTAGGCTATTCATTGGCACCTTAAAGGGGTGGCATTTGACTAGTTCCGAAGTCTCCCTCCGGGCTCTATCAATTCCTGGATCGACCTGGAAACTCGGTTCCTCTCTTGTTTCTATGAGGACGATACCGAAGTAACCATGGACAAGCTCCTCTCCACCGTGCAAAAGAAAGGCAAATCTGTCCGTGACTACATTGAACGGTTCAGAAATTTATCTTTGATGTGCCCAGCAGGGATGCCACTACCCATGCTCTTACAGACATGCAGACACAACTTCTTAGACCAAGTGAAAGTTTGCATGGGGGCTGTCAAAGCCCACACCTGGAAGGAATTTGTCGAACAAGCAGAATAGCTGAGAAGTCGGCTAAAAAGTTCGAACCATCAGCCTTTAGAGGCAAGTGGGGGACAAACAACAAAGGGCGTAGCGACCTGCCGCAATCTTCTCAAGCTAAAGGCAAAGAGACTATGTCTGTGGAGTTATCCGGAGATGTGCAGTCAAAGACTAAGAAGAGCGGCTTCAACAATCAGGAGCCTAAGTTCCCTCCAAAGCAGTACTCCTTCAAAGATGATCAGGTGGTCACGATATTCCATCTGCTCCATAAAGGAAACAAAATGAAACTGCCAGATGCTTGGCGCCCCAATGAGATAGGGGCACAAATGACCCTAAATACTCCTCTACACAGGATGATCCACCATCCTACTGACAAGTGTTATGTCCTCAAGGACAGAATACAAGCCCTGATCGATGCCGGGGTTCTGACATTAAAGACGGAGCAGAAGAAAGTTACTGCCAATATAGTGACCCTCGAGTTCGGCAAAACTCCAAAGGTCACAGTTCCTGACGGAACTTATCCAGTCCTTGCTCCACGGTTGGACGTCAAGCATCCTCCAGCTACAACTCAAAACAATAAAGGGTCTTGTTCCCTTAACATTGGAGACAGGAGAGGTCATGTGGATACACCCAGACCTCGTCTAAGACGAACACTGGGATTCAAGGAAGCCTAAGTTAAAGGACAAATCTTGCAATGTCATCTCCATCCTGCCAGACGACGGCAATCTTACATCGGCTTCCCTCAGTGACTCAGAAGGGGAAAAGCTTGCTTGCACGGCGCGAGCCGATACGCCTCAGCAGACGGGCACCCGATCCAGAAAATCATACTTGAGGCAGTATGAAAAGTCTACTGACAGGATACAACAGCAAACGACGTCAGTACAAATACCAGCATCCGCTCCAGTCCCAACAAAGGGAAAAGAGAGGCCTAAGGAGGTGCGATTCGACCACGTGTTGAAGAAACCACAAGGCCAAGGGTTTCATACGCCCTTTCGGTTTGACATATTGGCTCAGCTGGCCAATATCCCAGCTCGTATCACTATACACGAGCTCCTTCGCCTCTCAAAAGAGACAAGAGAAGCACTCAGGGATGCGCTAGCCAATTCAGAATCCTTTCTGACATGCATGCCTGAGATTCCTAACAACGACGTTCAGTCTCCTTGCCCAGAATGTCATCATACAAAATCCAAGGTGCCCGCTATTACATTCACGGTGGAAGATATGCTTCTCAAAGACAACAAGCACGATCGACCTCTGTACTACACCGGATATATCGGTTCAACGTGCATTGAAAGAATACAAGTCGATTCGGGGTCCGCACTCAGCATCATCCCCAAAAGGCTTCTCTACTTTCTCGGCATACCGCTGTACAGGTTATCCGCAACCACTACTACAATATACGGTTTCAACGCTGGGAGCAGTCATCCACTGGGGAAATTTGACTCCGTTGCAGAATCAGGAGCCTGAAGTCAGAAGTAACATGCTATGTCATTGACGCTGACACATCATATAACCTGCTGCTAGGACAGCCATGAATCCATGCCAACTGGATCGTTCCCTCTACTCTGCACCAATGCTTCAAATTTGTTGAAGATGACACGACAGTACGAACTATCTTTGCTGAAAAGCAACCATTCAAAGGGTAAAAAATTACTTCACTGACGCTCTCCTGTATCAAGAGGCCGGTGGAACGCTCAAGAACCGTTGTCGGACGATGATGAAAGTGGCAACGAGGCGGATTCAGAATCTGAAGCAGGCATGCCAGCCATTCTGATTGGTGAACCAATTATAGCATGTCTCAATAATTCCCTATATAATACTCCTTCAGTGGATGAAGGTGAATGGGTAATTAATGATAATATTTCTTTTGATTATCCCGCGACTGTTGGGCTATTTGAATCCATTACAGATAGCTCTCTACACATGCCTTTACATAAACCGAGTGCGGCCAGCACGCCCATGGAATCCGCAGAAGGAGCCGTCTTGGTAATCCCGCCATCCAAAGAAGGCCAGTTACCGATAATCTTCGGTAGAACCAAACACGGGGGACCCACGGTCGCAGATTCAAGTTCAGACTCAGACACTCCACAATTCTTTCATTACGCGCAGTCAGCGCGCCATATTATGAAGAAAATGGGGTACAACCTGAAGCATAGAGCAGGCCTGAATTTCAAAAAAGGAAGGCGCGGTTTGATGCGGAACTTTGTGCCTAAAGGGAAGCCTGCAAATTACTATGATAGTACACGCAGGGGGTTAGGGTATGTTACACCCACATCATCAGCAACGGCTCAAGCCAAGGACGATGGATCAGTTCCATCACATTCAGCCCTCATCCTCCGAGTGGGATTCAGATGTCAGTACAGGAGGAATGTTCGAAGACCTCACTGTCAATATGACCTCAAGCGGTCAATTAGAGCCCGCAGAAGCCACTGACGAAGAACCATGGGCCCAGCAATTAAACCTCCAGTGGGAAAAGCGATTCGAACTACGCGAACCACCTACTGAAGACAAGGTGATGCAGGTCAACCTGGGAAGTCAAGATCATCCCAAGCCATCTTTATAAGTGAAAGCCTATCACTTACAGAAAGGGAAGAATTGATAATACTCGTAAAGAAGTATATAGACGTCTTCGCGTGGAGCTACGAAGATATGCCCGGACTTGATCCGCAGGTCGCTATGCACCGTCTAAATATCAAGCCTGACGTTAAGCCAGTCAAGCAGCAACAACGTCGGTTTCGCTCGAACATTATGGAAGCTATTGAAGCCGAAGTTCACAAACTCATTGCATGTGACTTCATCCGGGAGGAACAACATCCAGATTGGGTTGCTAATATCGTCCCCGTCCTCAAGAAGAACGGGAAAATACGGATCTGCATCGACTACCGTGATCTCAATACGGCCTGTCCCTAAGACGAATTCCCACTGCCCATCATCGACGTCATGGTTGACAACACATGTGGGTTCGAAAGAATGTCTTTCATGGACGGCTTTTCAGGGTACAACCAGATTAAGATGTATCCCGACGACGAGAAGCATACTTCGTTCCGAACACCATTGGGGGTATACTGTTACACTGTAATGCCTTTCGGACTGAAGAACGCCGGAGCAACCTACCAGCGGGCAATGAGTATAATCTTCCGCGATCATCTCTGAAAACGGTGGAGTGCTATGTCGATGATATTGCCGTCAAAAGCCGCAACAAGAATGAACATCTTCGCGACCTGAGAACGATGTTCGACATAATGCGGGCTCATCAATTGAAAATGAATCCGACAAAATCCTTCTTGGGAGTTTCAAGCGGCAAGTTCCTTGGGTTTATTGTTACATCAAAGGGGATTCATCTTGACCTAGACAAAGTTAAAGCCATTCAGAGCATGCATCCACCAAGGAATCTTAAAGAGCTCAGAGGCTTGCAAGGTAGACTGGCTTATATTAGAAGATTCATCGCAAATCTCTTAGGCCGCTGTCAACCGTTCACCCGACTCATGAAAAAGGGTGCTTCCTTCGTATGGGATCAAGCTTGCCAGGAAGCTTATGAAGACATCAAGAGGTACCTCACAAAGCCTCCAGTCTTAGTGGCCCCTACATCAGGGAAACTGTTTTTGCTTTATGTAAAAGCTCTGGACTACTCCCTCGGTGCCCTCCTCGCTCAAAAGGACGACAATGGCCACGAGCAGGCCATTTATTATCTAAGTAGAACTCTCATAGGAGCGGAATCTCGCTACAACCCTATCGAGAAAGAGTGTTTTAGCTCTCGTCTTCGCTGTTCAGAAGACACGATATTATTTGGTCGGCCAGGCCATACATGTCATCTCCAGAGTAAACCCATTGCGGCTTCTTATGACGAATCCAGGATCATTGAATTCAAGATTGGCTAAGTGGCACTCTTATTGTCTCAATACGACATGATCTTCATGCCTCAGAAGGCGGTTAAAGGCCAGGCCTTGCAGAGTTCTTGGCTGCTCATCCAGTTCTGGAACCTTCAAAACTTCACGAAGACATCCCTGATGAGGTCTTCGAGTCTAATGCAACCTCAGAAGAGGAAGTGTGGCAGATGTTCTTTGATGGAGCATCGCGAATGGGCCCTAAAGGCAAGATTATTGCCGGAGTGGGGGTTGTGTTTATCTCCCCACAGAATCATGTCCTGCCCAGAGCATTTTCTCTGATAGAATCATGCTCCAACAATGTAGCAGAATATAATGCCCTGCTCATTGGTCTTCAACTCGCCCATGGAATGGGGGTACGCTACCTCGAAGCCTATGGCGATTCAAAACTGATCATCAATCAGGTTAAGGCGAATACGAAGTCCGCCATGAGGACTCGGTGCCTTATTACCACACGGCCGTTGAATACCAAGGCGGACGCTCTTGCTGCATTAGCTACAACACTGGCCTTGCCAGCAGACACCGAGTATCACCTCACGGTCGCAACTCGACATCTTGTATGCTCTAAGCACATGCTAAGAACTCGAGAAGTCTATAATGTCTCCACGGATCTTGAGCCGAGAGATTGGCGCTTTCCTCTCATTGACTATGCTTTGCACGGTCTGCTCCCAGACGATCCTAAAGAAGCGACGTCCGTCAGACGAAGGTCTCTCCGTTTCTACTACGATCCGACTTTGAAGACACTTTACCGTCATTCATATGACGGTGTTCTCCTCCATTGCCTTTCTCATTCAGAGGCACAGGAAGCGCTCCAAGAAGCGCACGATGGCATTTGCGGCGCTCACAGCCAGGTCCAAAACTTAAGGACAGGTTGCATAGGCTGGGATACTATTGGCCAACCATGATAGCCGATGCCATCCAATATACACGGAGGTATAAAGCATGTCAGGTTCATGCAGACTTCATACACCAGCCTTCGGAGTTACTCCACCCAACTGTTGCTTCATGGCCATTTGAAGCATGGGGAATAGATGTCGTAGGGCCAATCAGCCCCTCTTTGACAAAAGGTCACCGGTTTATCCTGGCAATAACCGATTACTTTTCAAAGTGGGCAGAAGCCATACCATTGGCTGAAGTCAAAACCTCTAATGTGGTTAACTTCATCAAACACCATGTCATCCATCGATTCTGTGTCCCTAGGCGGATCATCCACGACAACGGTCCCCAATTCATAAGCCAAGTATTCTATCGGTTCTGCGATAAATACCGAATTAAGAATGTGGCTTCACCGCCTACAATCCTACCGCCAATGGTTTAGCGGAAGCATTCAACAAAATGATCATCAAGCTACTCAAGAAATTCGTCTCCTCGAATAAGCGGGATTGGGACGAAAAGCTTGGTGAATGTCTTTGGGCCTACCGAACCACGGTTCGGACACCGACAGGCAATACGCCTTTTTTCTTGGTATATGGGTGCGAAGCAGTCATCCCGTTGGAAATCCAGATGCCATCATTGCGAGTCGCTCTGACCACCAAGATCACATCAGAGGACAATGATCGGTTGCGTCTTCAAGAGCTCGAAGCCCTAGATGAGAAGCGGTTACAAGCTCAACAACATATTGAGCTATATCAAGCTCGAATCTCAAAGGCCTTCAACAAAAAGGTCAAACAGAGGGTCTTCCAGAAAGGAGACTTGGTTTTAGCCGTCAGACGATCGATGATTATGACGCACAAGACCAGAGGCAAATTTCAGCCTAAATGGGAAGGACCGTTTGTCATAGAAACAGTCTATTCAAACGGAGCATACCGCCTCATGACCTCAGATGGCGACCTACTCATGATGCCGATCAATGGCAAATTCTTAAAGAAGTATTATCCTTAATCAAGGATCCTTCCCATGATCAAGTTAACACTACACCTCTGATCAAGATCTTCGTGTCCAAAGTACACAAAAAAAAGCCTTTCTCTTCCTCCAAGCGAGATAATATAACTGTAAACCAGTGGGAACCTGGTCACGTACTGGCTATCCCGAAGGAGAATCAAGGTTATGCATATATTAACCAGACAATCCAATATCCTTAACGATTAAGGACAGAGAAAATGTTGGCTTTTAAGCCCAACATAAGTCCTCGACAACTCATCATGCTGAGGGAATAGCATGGCTAGCCCAACTCAAACGGTAGTTGGTAAAGGCATATCAAACCCGTTGACAGCTGGGGGTTTGCTAAAAATCCTAAGGGACCCGTTCCCATTTGATTCCCTCTCCAAATTCACTTACCAATTGTCATCCATAGAATGGTAAGACCACATATACATTTCGCTGTTACGTTAACACTAAACCTATGACAGTGATTCCCTCGTTTCTCCCCGTGAGAACGAGACCTCCATAATCACTTACCAATTCTCATCCATAGAATGGTAAGGCCACAAACATATTCCGCTGTTACGTTAACATTAAACCTATGACAGTGATTCTCTCGTGAAAACGAGACTTTTCCCAAACTCCATTACAACCTTTTGAGCTTGGTGGCGTCTCAATTGGTTATGTCATTGCGACCTCTGAACCAGCAGACAGCCGAGTCTCAATTTGAGCTTGTTGACATTTACAAAAGACAAGTCTCAATCCTGAGCCCTGTTGACATTTACAAAAGACAGGTCTCGATACTTGTTGACATTTACAAAAGACAAGTATCACCAACCTTGAGCTTGTTGGCGTCTCAAACGGTTATGTCATTGCGACCTCTGAACCAGCAGACAGCCGAGTCTCAATTCTTAGCCCTGTTGACATTTACAAAAGACAGGTCTTGATACTTATTGACATTTACAAAAGATAAGTATCACAAATTTTTGAAGCTTGGTGGCGTCTCAAACGGTTATGTCATTGCGACCTCTGAATCAGCAGACAACCGAGTCTCAATTTTGAGCTTGTTGACATTTACAAAGACAAGTCTCAATCCTGAGCCCTGTTGATATTTACAAAAGACAGGTCTCGATACTTGTTGACATTTACAAAAGACAAGTATCACCAACCTTGAGCTTGGTGGCGTCTCAAACGGTTATGTCATTGTGACCTCTGAACCAGTAGACAGCCGAGTCTCAATTTTGAGCTTGTTGACATTTACAAAAGACAAGTCTCAATCCTGAGCCCTGTTGACATTTACAAAAGACAGGTCTCGATGCTCGTTGACATTTACAAAAGATGGGTATCACCACCCCTTGAGCTTGGTGGCGTCTCAAACGGTTATGTCATTGCGACCTCTGAACCAGCAGACAGCCGAGTCTCAATTCTGAGCCCTGTTAACATTTACAAAAGACAGGTCTCGATACTTATTGACATTTACAAAAGATAAGTATCACCAATTTTTGAAGCTTGGTGGCGTCTCAAACGGTTATGTCATTGCGACCTCTGAACCAGCAGACAGCCGAGTCTCAATTCTGAGCCCTGTTGACATTTACAAAAGACAGGTCTCGATACTTGTTGACATTTACGAAAGACAAGTATCACCAAATTTTGAAGCTTGGCGGCGACTCAATTGGTTATGTCATTGCGACCTCTGAACCAGCAGACAGCTAAGTCTCAATTCTGAGCCCTGTTGACATTTACAAAAGACAGGTCTCGATACTTGTTGACATTTACAAAGACAAGTATCACCAAATTCTGAAGCTTGGCGGCGTCTCAATCGGTTATGTCATTGTGACCTCTGAACCAGCAGACAGCTAAGTCTCAATTCCGAGCCCTGTTGACATTTACAAAAGACAGGTCTCATCTTTCGATCCGACAAGGACCGATTTTGGGCTTGGTGGCGTCTCAACCAGTTATGTCATCGCGACCTCTGAACTGACAGATAGCCAAGTTTCATTATCCAACCCAACAAGAACTATGTTCTCAAGAATTGCAATACAATTTGGAACCGCAATTCAGAAAGAAGAACAAGATTGGAGATTCGACAAAAGAAGAAAAAATTTCATTCACTCCAAAAGGATAAAGTACATGGAGCTACAGGCGCACACTGTAAGATCTGAGCCGCTCTCCAAAGGAGTCCAGCCTCGTCCTCCTGTCATCAGCAGCCTGGGCAAGCGCTTGCGACCTCAGCTCGGCCTCATTGAAATCCATTGCCCGGGTCAGACGAGCTTCAACCTCCGCCAAAGCTGCCCTCTGTGATAGTCCCTGCTGTGAGAGCTCTTCATTTTGAGCCTCAAGCTGTTCAAGCCGCGCACTTTCTTCAAGATGCACCAGTTTAGCCTTGGATAAAATAAGATTTGCTTTCCTGATCATTTCCTGAGTCTTCCAATCTTGTCTTCAGCGTCAAGAAGAGCACTGGTGGAGGCGTCAATCGCATTTCCGACCTCTGCCTGCCTTGTTTTCCAAGGATTTCAAGTCAGAAGAGATAGCCTTAGCAGCCTCTTGAGCGGCAAGCCGGGCCTCGTGCTTTTGAGCGACAAGACGCGCGAACCGCTCATCAACTAAAGACTCCAGGTCCGAGCTGCTGAGACGGCGCCATTCCTCTACATCCTTCTCAAATTCATCCACCAGGAGTTCCAAAGCAGTAGCCTAGTGATACCCCTCAAAATCCCGAATACTTTCAATGCCACGGGAGAGGACCACCTTTAACTTTGAGAACGGCATATTCGAGCCCTTTATAACCAGGTCGATAGTTCGCCCTAAGCCTTTATAAAAGCTATCGATGAGGTCACCTATATAGTCGTTCTCAACCTCAGCCACTTCAGGTAGAGAGGTAACCTCAGAGAAATCCACCAGCCTGGTCGACACTATCGTGGAAGGAGCAGTAGGAACATCAACAGTAGGGCAGATTGTCAGTGATCTCTGCGGAGTCTTCATGGAAATCAGTGCGCTAGCCACCGCTGAGGTAGGGCTGACAACCATCTCCTGAACAGCAGACTCAACTACCAGAGTTGGGGAAGTAGGGCTTGTAATTACCCTCAGCTCCGCACTTGGCAAAATTGTCGGCACCTCACTCGTTGATATAGTTGGGAGTGAGGACACCTCCGGAACTGCTCCCCTTTCAACCTCTGGTCCTTCGGCTGACTTGGGACGATAAGAAGGTAGGTCACCGTATAGCGCATCCAGCACAGCAGCATCCGCCGCGGTCGAAGCGCTCATGTCACCCCTTGACCCTTCGGGGAAATCTTCTGGCTCTCTTGAAGCTGATGCATCTTGAGGCCGAACACCTGTAACAAGACTACGGTTAGTCGGGACACTACATGCAGAAGAAGCCAAGAGGTTAGGACAATACCAAAGGATGATGTCGCCTCAAACATCTCATCAGCCACATCAGTCTCCAGGGGCTCCATCGGAAAATTTTTGGCGGAATCGGCACGAATAGTCGGCTCACTTTCGCTTGCCGAGTATCCTGTGGACACACCCGATAGAGCTCGATGCCTCAGGACTTCCTTTAGAAGTCCCAGCGCCCGAGGGACCAATGTCGGCCACATCACCTCCGGACTCCTCCGGACGGGCACAGGAACCAGCTTCAGTTCCATAAGTAAATAAGGGATCATAATGTTCCCCTTGCTCTCCAGCTGCCTCAGCTCCTACAATCAAGAAGGATTGATAATAAGTCAATGGGAACACGCAAAAAGGCGTATCATATGGACGGGGCTAATCTTGCCCAGACCCGGAGCGAATTCACCGCTAGTCGGTTCAGCAACCGATGGTCTAGCTGCTAATGGGGCAGCAGGAGGAATATCTGTAGAGGGATGACCCTCTACGACAATCGTTGGAGCTTGGCGGCGGGGCTTCTTCGCCAATGATTTCCTACGAGAGCTACCTGCCCGTTTTCTTTTGAAGTGGACTTCGGAATCCTCTTCCTCCACTTCTTCTATACAACGAGAGGGAGCCGTCCCCATCATACCAGAGCCAGTTGCAGGAGTCTCAGCCCCCGCTCCCACCTCGAAGCGAGGACTCTCAGCATCTGAGGCCTCGCTGTCTTCCACAGCAACAAACTCCTCTATACATGGAGTGCGAACCCTTTTGCCTTCCCTTTTATCAGAAGCCTTCTGTCCCAGCCGCTGAGAAATTAACTTCACACCAGAACTGTTCACCTTGAATTCGAGAGGTGTGGAGTTGGAAGTGGTGTACCACTGGCAAAAACACAGGGTCATTAGGAGATTGGGATTCTTTAACGGCGTACGCAGTCGCGCCACAGTACCGCCTGCGATAAAGAATCGCCAAGCACGGGCCCCATCAATAAGGCTCCCCATGAAAGCCAAATTGAGATTCGGGTTGCCCACGTACAGTTGGTCATACCCAAACTGACGGGCAAACTGACTTGGAACATAGGGCTTCAGGTAGCAGGTATCCCCGCTTCTGTACAACAAATGTGAAGGCCGGATGCTGACCAGCCACTCAAAATTCCCCGGCTCAGGGACGACTGTCCCTCCCCCGCATCTTTGAACTCTTCCCCATAGCCTGCACCCCGAATACGGGGAAAACAGCGGAAGAGACTATTGACGTCATAGCGACGTACTAATTTACGGGCCTCAGCCACGTATATCTTCTGCCATGAGCATCCTTTGAATCGGCGGAGGAGCGCCATTCGAACATCCTGCGGGGGATCCTCTCCAACTTCGATTAGAGAAGGACAATGCAAGGTGAACCACGCCATCAAGTAAGTATACGCAGACCTACTCTGGGGTTAGGTCCGTCGCGGGGCGAAATGGTCCCCTTTCCACGCTTCGTCGTTGGTGGCCTGCAAAAATCCTCCGTCAATGCACGAAGGCCTCTCTGGATACAACATACCATGGCCGAAAGAAGCCCCAGAGGACGACCATGAACCAAACGAACAGCGGGCAGCAAAACATTCAGATGAGCGATGTCACCCGAAGAAGACGGCACCACGCACCTCTTCAACCAGACTGTTAAGAAACCAGCCAGAAGTGCCTTCCGGGACATCGGCCTGCGAGCCTGATGATGGAAGCTTCGAAGAACATCACCTGCCCATAGGGACTATCGTCTTCCTTCACAACTAGATCCCCTTGGGAGTGCTTCCGCCTCCGGTCAAAGATGTCTTCATCAGCAACTCCATAGTGAGCCGCTTCAGGAGTATTCTCCATATCTGGGAACAAATAGTCTCCCCAGCTTTTCAAGCTACAGGAGGTTCCTTATTGCCCCCATGCATACTGGAGCAAATATACAAATGGCACATTAGCTCCCTGTAGGTCTCGAACAAGGCAGGCTCCTGCTTCCCCAGAAGAGCCAATTCTGCCTCGCACGGAAATATTCTTCATAGGGAAGAGACCGAAAAGGCAGAGCAGAGACTTCCCACATCTCATGCAAGGCCATACCCAATTCGCCAACAGGGGTGAAGAAAGTCCCCAAAGCTGGGCAATACAATTCAAAAATGGAGTAAAAGCACGCCACGTTCACCTCAAAACCGTAGCAGGTCGCCCTGACGGCCTCGTAGAGGTTCAGCCTCCCCAAATCCTCCTCGAAATGAGCAAGGATGTAGGTAGTCAAATCTGCCCACCATGCCTTCGGAAGGTGAATCCAGCCTGGAGTCCTGAAGTCAATAGCCAGGTAGATCCCATTAACCTTGAAGAATTGGTTGCCAAAGGTTAACGTCACTGCAGGATTTTCTCCCACTGGGATGTCTCGCGACACATTCCCAGGGTGCAGGCCCATTATGCAATGAGGAGGCCCCGCTCTTGCATAACCAGGAGATTGAAGCATCAATTTTCTTATGTGAACATAGTCAGCACTCTGGCTCACTTCCCACGATATCTTCCGAGCCTGCGTCGCGCACTGGAAGGAAGACAAAGAAAAATGGCGCTTGTTGGACGGAAGGTAGAACCTCTCGCCATCCAACTGGAAAATCCACTGCCCTTCCCCTGCATGTAGTTGGTGGTCAGGGTCTGGTGCAGCATCCCGAACATGAAATCGGGCTTCCTATAAATTCGACGGTCAATGTCTTCAAGGGGAGCCGTGGTCAGGATACTCCTCGTGGTATATTGATCACCACTATGAATAAGCGTATCTCTGATGAGAGAACTCCGCTCACTGAACAGAGAAGCCTGCCCTTGAAATTGTAAGCTGATATTGCCATCCGATCCCATGGTCATCCCTAACAGGTTGTTTGAAGGACCAGGAGTATAGTGTACTGCAAGAACAAAGAGAAACTATGATTAGTTCATCAGCCGAAAGAGGGCTAAAATCAGAACGCAAAATTTGACAAGGCATAGCCTCGCCCTCTGAGCAAGGATTGGCCTAAACGATAGCTTCGTCCCGAAGCTTAGCTTCGCAGCTGCAGTGAAACTCCGCGGCACAAAGACAGGATGCAGGAAAACATCCAAGTGTTAGCTTCGCGTTAGAAACTTAACTTCGAACGACAGGATGTGACAAAACTTCGAAGGATAACTTCGTCAGAAGGGCATTACGGTCCTTTTCTGTCAAATTTCAAAGGATAGCTTCGCATCCTGTCATTTAACAGGATGTGAACCGCCTAAAGGTTAACTTCGCTTGGAAGCTTGAAGAAGAACTCTTCAGTTCTTGGATTCCCGATCAAGAAATCAAGGTAAAATCAGGGAATGGGACTCCCTAAAATCATGAGACCATGATTGTTCTCATGTTGGATTATCTAAAGACAGCCAGAAATCGGCTTTAAAAGGAGATGGCAGTCTCTAATCAAAAGGAAAAGTTCCCTACCGGCGATTGGTCGTTCGATGACCGGAGGAGTAGAAGGACCCTCCGCTGCAGAAGTTGCTACTTCTTTTCCTGCTCGTCTCTTGGGCGCCATTGAAAAGCTGTGGAAGCTTTCAAACTCTTTAAAATGGAAAGGAAAGAGGAAGAAGAAGAGGCTAAAGGTCTCTAAAAATTTCAAGTGAAGAGATCTGTCCTCTCTACAGTCCGATCGGACTTTTATAGGCCTATGAGCGCCTGAAACGATGCCTCGAAAACAGTACAGGCTGTCTTTTCAAATTAATTCGAAACGCCACCTAAAGCGCCTTCCCGAGAAGCGCTGATTCAGCCACTAAGGCTTAACCTCGCCAATGAGCCAAAGTGCGGACTTCGCACAAGTTCATCAAGAACTTCGCCAAAAGGGTTGCCTTAGCCCGCTAAAGGCACAGTTCACCAACATGCCAGTTTCGCGCGAAGCTCATTCAAAAAGGACCCTCTCCTTAACTCTGCACGAAGTTTAGCCCCGCCATGGCCAAATTCTCAATGAAGGCAGGCAAAAATCAGAAGAGCAGAAGATAAGCTTTCATTGAATTAAGAGCAAAGGTACATTGATATTACATCAAGGTTGTATTTCATACAGTAGATTCAGTTGCTCAGCAAGATCATTTGTGCAAAAAGCATACAAGTGGTTTTATCTGCTTCCAAAACCAGACCAACTGGACACGAAAGGCCTTCCTCCTGCACAAGGCCGTAACCAGTTGTGCCATGAGGACACGACCATAATTCTCCACAAAAATGGTACATTTTGCCACCAGGAAGCTGGATCACCAAAGTTGAAAGTTGGCAATGAACTTATTACCGCCAACACGATAGATCACCTATAATGGGAATTGGCAGTGATGTCAGTGATCTAACAGGTGTGACATCCGCCTTACCGAAGTGGATCATCTCGGATAAGTGGCTACCAGCCTCACCTCAGAACGAATCATCTCGTATAAGAGGCTGCCAATAACCTCTGGGATACACATCAGCTGCCCCAAGTTGTTCCTCCTGCTTAAAAGTAAAGCTTCAACAGGGGAAGCATAAGGCAATTTTTTGGTCTCTTTCATCAAGACACAAGATCGGCGAACATAGCTCACTGCAATGCAAAATCAGAGCAAGTTAGCAGTTAAACACAAAAGATATTGCAAAAGCGCTAAAGCCAAATTTTTGGGGCGAAGCAATTCGATTTCGATTGGAGCAGAGGATAAGCCTCGCTTGCACAGTGATGATGGGCTAGCTCAGCAAACGCCAAGTCCTGGCCTCGCCTATATGGCTAAGCCAGACTGATCCTATGGGACACAGTCTTAGCCTCACCTATATGGCAAGACTGGCTCAACCTTGAAGATACCAGGTCCCAAGTTCTGCCTGTGCAGTGAACTTAACATGTAATGATCTTTCTGTGACCAAGTCAAGATGATAGCTTCGCTGGGAAGCTATGTCAAAATCCTTCTCTGCAGATCAGTTAAATGGAGAACAAGGGAAGCTAATCCCTGAAGCAGCCGCTAAAGCTGAATTAAGGGAGATGAATTCCCTAAAATTGGTGAAGTCGTTGAATGATCAAGACTTACCAGTCCTTGGCTGGATAATAACCAGAGTGGGCATCCCCACTAATTCAGAGATCTGAGTATCTCTCTCAACTAAGAGAAGAGGGGAAGAGCAGATCACTTCTCTTCAGAGGACCTCAAGTGTCCTATTTATAGGCCCCATGGCCTGACCGCTGCCGCCTCAAGCGTGGAAGCACGAGCGCATTTAAGGCATTTACTGCGCCTTGAGAACAGGGACGGCTTCCCTTGGAACCGTGCAAAGGGAGAAACGTCTCCTTCATAAAGGCACTTATGGCGCCTTGAAGAAAGGGAATATCCTCCCTTGGAAATGTGCAAATCGGAGAATATCTCCCTTGATCAGCGCGAAGAAAGGAGTAATCCTCCTCGTAACTGGTGTTGGCCCAAAGGCCTTCCACTCTAGTTTTGATGACGATTAACTCATGTAGTTATATGTACTAATAATCTTGTGATTTTAGTTTCAGATCCTTAATCAAGATATTAGTTGGTGTTTAGCTTCAACAAGATGATTTGGAAGCTTGCACATGTTGATTCAAGAGCCCGCGCATCAAAGATGATATATTGCACTTGCTCGGTGAATCTAAGGAGTTTTGGATCAAGCCGACTTGGAGATTGCGCTCTTCAAGAAGACTTAGGTATCCATAGTTTTAGTTTGGGTTTAGATCTTAATTGTAAAGATTAGTATAGTATGATAAGCTCAAGTTCACAACACACATGTTTCACGTTTTGAATATTGGTTTTCGGTTTTTGGTTTAACCGATCTTGGTTTTCATGAATAGATTCTATATCAAAACAAGTTTACATGGTTTAGTGTATATATGATTTGTTCTATATACATGCATGCTTCTATTGATTAAACAAACTTAGTTTGATAGTCTACTTCATGAGTTTTATGTTTTGGTATTTATAACAAAACATATTTTTGGACTTAATGACAAAAATCATGATATCTATATGTTTCTTGTATATTGAATTTCTATTCATATACAATATGCTTCAAAGTGTTTAAATATCATAATTTTGTATCATGGATGAGTTTTAGACAATGTGTATTTTCTATTCAAAATACAAGGTTTTAGAAAATACGGTTTTTGGTTTTTGGCAAAAATTCTATGACACAAAAATAGTCAAACATGTTTGAAATTTGTGTTAGAATTTTTAACACAAGTTTGTATTTCAATATAAAATGATAAAACTATTTTTGTATAATTTTAGTGATTTTGTGGGATTTATTGGAATATTTTTTACCTCAGATTTCTGACCCATTTGCTGCCTGCCAGGCTAGTTCGGTCGACCGTAACGGTCGACCGCATGTAGCCGGTCGACCGTCACGGTCGACCGACGACGTGCACAAACCTGTGCACGTTTCTGGCACAGTCAGCGGTCGACCGGGACGGTCGACCGGAGCAGAATAGTCTGCTCTCGGGATTTTTCGGTCGACCGGACCGGTCGACCGTTAGTTGCCAACGGTCAAAAATTGACCGTTGGACGGTCGACCGGGCCGGTCGACCGGAAGGCTATTTCTGGCAAAAATTCTGTAAACGGCTAGTTTTCTAAATTGCCTATAAATACTTCATTTGAGAGAGTTTTTCTCTAAGAATTTTGGGCTAAAATTTTCTATCTCTCTGGTGTTTTTGCTGCAAGAAAAATAGGTTTTTGGATTCAAAGTGAACAATCTTTTGTGTTTTTGATTAGGGTTTGAAAAACCAAAGAAAAGGGATTTGGGAAAAGCTTTTGTTTGAACTTCTATATCTTGATTTCATTTGTTTCCCAAAGGTTTTTCTTTGAGTTGCTGGTTTCAAATCCCTTGGTTTTCTCCACACTTGAGCTAAAATCTACTATCTTGTCTATAGGATTTTTGTGGGAGAAAAAGAGATTGTTTGTGGTTGTTGCTTTAAACCACCAAGTAGCAAGAAATTGTTTTGTGGTAGTTGTTGGAAACCACTCAGTTGTAAACCTTACCTTTGTGTGGCTGTGTGCCTTTTGGGAGTTGTGTACTCCGGTGATTGTAACTGTCTGTGTGATAGTGAAGCTAGAATCCATCTGGGGATGGCGGGGATGTAGAGCTGGGTGCTCGAACCTCGAGAACATATCTTGGTGTTTGCGTTTGATCGATTGGCTCTCTCTATCTCTATCTCTATTACTTGTGTCTTGCATTACTATTCATATTGTTCATCATATTTGCTTGGCTTGGTTGTGTGTGCTTCACTAGTTGATCACACTTGAGTGCTCATTGCATTTAGAATTTTAATTCCGCATTTAGTTCCATTGATTAGCATCATCACCTATTCACCCCCCCTCTAGGTGACTTTTCAATTGGTATCAGAGCTAGCGCTCCTGATATTTAGGTTTAACCACCTAGGAGTGTGATCTTGGTTTGCTAATCTTCATTTGCATTGTCATTTGCACTCATGGCTAGCCCTCCTATGTTTGACCATTTTAGACTTGATGCTTGGAAGGTGGACATGACTAGGCATTTAAAAACTCTAGGTCATTTAGTTTATCAAGCCATCACTATAGAAACCCTCCCTAATAGTAGCAAGCATAAGAAGGCCAATGCACTTGCACTTAAAACACTTAGAGCATCTTTTGATAATAATCTTTTACGTGTTTTTGATAGTTTTGATTCGGCTTTTGCAGTTTGGAGCGTCTTGACATCTCCGGAGCTTCCAAGGATCATTAACAATATGAGGAGATCTATGAGAGATGTATCCGAAGAGCCTTGTTTTATGGCATATGGGAAAGACTCCCATGAGGTACAATCGGACTCTCAAATAGATGATAGCTCTAGTTCATATTGCCATGGTTGTTTTGAAGTTCAAAATTTGAATGTTGACCTTGCTTCTAAACTTGAAAATTTTATGGAAAAACATGAGATTTTGAAAAAGAAACATTTTGACTTAAAAGAAGAATTAAAGGATTTATGTTCAACTTTTGAATCGGTTTTGCAAGAGAAAGAAGAGATCACTAGTGAACGTGACTCACTACAATCTCAACTTGAACTTGCACTTAAAAAGATTGAAGATTTGAAAAACAAAAATGATTTTGATGATGTTGTAGAACACAATGAGGTTTTGTCTTCTAGATTGGATCTTGTTTTCAAAGAAAATCTTACTTTGAAAAATAAAATTGATTCAATTACAAAAGAATTGGATTTGGTTTTGATTAAAAATAAATCTTTACAAAATGAGATTGATATTCATGTTTGTCATGCTAGTGTAGCTTCTACTTCTTGCACTCCTATAGTTTGTTCCACTTTATCTTCTAGCATAGAAAATGATATAAATGTTTTGAAGAAAAGTGTTGATTGTTTGGGCTCCACTTTGAGCCATTGTGCCATGAATCACACACGTTTGGAAACCTTGATTCGCAAGAAACAAGTTCCAACCTTGCATGCACACCCATCTAGGCATACACATGCTTCTCATGATCACCATCATCATATGTATGCTCACGTGTACACATGTACACATTGTGGTCGAAAAGGCCACCTTGCTAGATTTTGTTATGATCGCATTTATCATGAAAATTTAGCAACTAATTTTGTTTGGGTGAGAAAAGAAACTAACCCCCGTGGACCCACTAGAAAATGGGTACCAAAAACCACCTCTTTGGCTTTTGATGTAGGTGGGAGCTCTCGCATCACGTGAGAGTGGAGGTACCTTGAGGTGGATGCGTTCCGAGCTTGAATGAGAACTATTTGGATGCTTCACCCTCAAGGAGATTAGGTGGAGATGACCACCATGTTTTGGAGAACTAGAGATGCACCTTAATCGGTTTTGGTATCATTCTCTAACTCCCATCTTTTTGCATGCTCATCTATTCATAGCATGTTTTGTTTCATTGTTCATTATGCTTATGCTATGTTGGTTAGATTAGTGTTATACATGTTTAGTTACTTGAGCACCCATGTTCATATGGATCTATATTTAGTGCTTCACCTTTTTTAGACTAACATGTATGCTCTAGATTTAATGCACATGCATATGCACAATGATCATATGATGTTCTATAACCTTCATTTTAATGACTCATGTTTGAAATTTGAAATCACCATTGTTTACATGATTCCATATTTTGTGTTTTTACAACTGTTTTGATATTATGTATATCTTGATTCTTATAGCATATGAATTTACATAATGATCATTTTTAGAATAATTGTTGATTTATGACTTGGTTTATGCTTTATGATTTGAATATATGCTTAGATGTTAGTCTTCATTAAGATTAGAATTTATACTTGTACAACGAGTGAGCTACAAATAGACCTTTATATATGTTTGTGCTTGAACGCTCATTTGTATTCACTTGATGTACTAGTATAATCTAGTTTTGATGATTCTTGCATTTGACTTGTTTTCATCTTTTTACATGTTTTGTTTTAACTTCATGTATATGTCTATTTTGCCAAACCTTAAGATATACATGTATGCCCCTTGAGTCATTTGCTTTTCATGCAAATCTATATTTTGGACTCAATTGTGTTTAGGGATATGTATGTATACTTTTGCTTTGTCTAAACATACATATACCTTGAAGTATAAATTGACTTTTAATGAAGAGTTTAGATTTTCATGTTTTTAGGAGATTTCCTTTAGTAATGAAAATTTAGTTTTTATATGTTTTAAAGGAATTTCAATTGAGCTTGATTATCCATTTTCATGATGATATGTTTCTCACAACACTTGTACACTCACCTTATTTTGATGTTTTCACATGATTTCATTTTCATGAGTACTATTGGTGCCATATAGATTTCGAGTGTTTAGTGATCATGTGATTTTCATGTTTCATGAAAAATATTTCTGTGTTATTCCTTACTTGAAGGATTTCTACTAGTTTTCAAATTTTCATAAACTAGTTCATATTCTTCACTTTGGTAGTGATTTTCAAACATACTCTATTTTCAAAATCCATCTTTTGAAAACCCCTACCATCTATGGGCGGTTGGATGGGAGACCATGATCAAGTATGTTTCTTCTTGAAAATCATTTAAAACTTAACTTGGTTGGGTGGTAGTTGATATGAGTCATGCACTTGATCTTATTATTGTTTCAATTGGTATCTTTGAATTCTTTCAATTAGTATCAATCTTGACAACTTTTTGTATACTCATATATGTTTTGTTTTATATATGTATGCTTACACTTCATATAGTATCAATTTCAATTGGTATCTATTTCTTACATACATATATAGATGATTTATTTGTGCTTATTATATCCCTATATCTTAAAGCACAAATTTGGTTATGTTAAGCTTGAGTTTTTCAATTGGCATCCTTATACAAGCTTTATCATAATTTTTAAAGATTGCTAAGCTTGAATTTTTTTTTTTTTGTTTCAATTGATTTAATTTTCAATTGGTGTCTTATTTCAAGCATATGCATATTTTCCTTTGGTATTTCATAAAGGGGAGAAGACTCATATTTCATTTTGGTATCTAGTTTTGTATTCTACTCCCTAACTTTATGATGAAAAATGATGATTATTAATTTTCTTTTGGTATCATATGCCTTTTAAAGATAAATATCTTCAATTGGTATCACGATGCATTTGTTTACTCTAAATTGGTATCAATGTGTTTTTTTTTTTTTTTTTTCAATTGGTATCATGTGTTTTATTTTTCAATATGTTTGTTTTACTATTGGTATATGTTTTAAATTCAATTGATATCAATATGATCATAATTTGTTCTCAATGCCCTTCTTACTTCATTTGGTAATTAGTAGGCATTTCTTAAATGTTTTTATAATCACTTTCTATGGTATCATAATGCACTTCATTGACACATTTTTTAATTGGTATCATTCTTGGTTTCACCCCTTAAAATAGTTTATTGATTCTTTGTTTCAATTTTGGGGGAGAAGAATTTGTATCTATTTTGTTTTCACCCCTTTGTTGATGATTGACAAAAAGGGGGAGAGGAATTTGGTATTAATATGCATGTTTAAGATTTGTGATTTATTTTGTATGAGTTTCTAGTCTCAGTTTTGTTTTTACTTTAATTTTTATTGGTATCAAGAGCTTAGTTTCGTTTTCATCTTCATTAGTATTTCATTGGTATCAAGAGCTTTATTTTTTTGTTTGGTATCAAGAGCTTTGTTTATATGCATTTAATTGTTTATGCACGTATAAGCATTATCATGTTTATTGTTTTTCTCTATGCATGAGTTAAGGGGGAGCTTCCTTGAAGTTTTACTTTAATCCATGCATATATAACTCATGAGTTTTGTCATCATCAAAAAGGGGAGATTGTTGGCCCAAAGGCCTTCCACTCTAGTTTTGATGATGATTAACTCATGTAGTTATATGTACTAATAATCTTGTGATTTTAGTTTCAGATCCTTAATCAAGATATTAGTTGGTGTTTAGCTTCAACAAGATGATTTGGAAGCTTGCACATGTTGATTCAAGAGCCCGCGCATCAAAGATGATATATTGCACTTGCTCGGTGAATCTAAGGAGTTTTGGATCAAGCCGACTTGGAGATTGCGCTCTTCAAGAAGACTTAGGTATCCATAGTTTTAGTTTGGGTTTAGATCTTAATTGTAAAGATTAGTATAGTATGATAAGCTCAAGTTCACAACACACATGTTTCACATTTTGAATATTGGTTTTCGGTTTTTGGTTTAACCGATCTTGGTTTTCATGAATAGATTCTATATCAAAACAAGTTTACATGGTTTAGTGTATATATGATTTGTTCTATATACATGCATGCTTCTATTGATTAAACAAACTTAGTTTGATAGTCTACTTCATGAGTTTTATGTTTTGGTATTTATAACAAAACATATTTTTGGACTTAATGACAAAAATCATGATATCTATATGTTTCTTGTATATTGAATTTCTATTCATATACAATATGATTCAAAGTGTTTAAATATCATAATTTTGTATCATGGATGAGTTTTAGACAATGTGTATTTTCTATTCAAAATACAAGGTTTTAGAAAATACGGTTTTTGGTTTTTGGCAAAAATTCTATGACACAAAAATAGTCAAACATGTTTGAAATTTGTGTTAGGATTTTTAACACAAGTTTGTATTTCAATATAAAATAATAAAACTATTTTTGTATAATTTTAGTGATTTTGTGGGATTTATTGGAATATTTTTTACCTCAGATTTCTGACCCATTTGCTGCCTACCAGGCTAGTTCGGTCGACCGTAACGGTCGACCGCATGTAGCCGGTCGACCGTCACGGTCGACCGACGACGTGCACAAACCTGTGCACGTTTCTGGCACAGTCAGCGGTCGACCGGGACGGTCGACCGGAGCAGAATAGTCTGCTCTCGGGATTTTTCGGTCGACCGGACCGGTCGACCGTTAGTTGCCAACGGTCAAAAATTGACCGTTGGACGGTCGACCGGAAGGCTATTTCTGGCAAAAATTCTGTAAACGGCTAGTTTTCTAAATTGCCTATAAATACTTCATTTGAGAGAGTTTTTCTCTAAGAATTTTTGGGCTAAAATTTTCTATCTCTCTGGTGTTTTTGCTGCAAGAAAAATAGGTTTTTGGATTCAAAGTGAACAATCTTTTGTGTTTTTGATTAGGGTTTGAAAAACCAAAGAAAAGGGATTTTGGGAAAAGCTTTTGTTTGAACTTCTATATCTTGATTTCATTTGTTTCCCAAAGGTTTTTCTTTGAGTTGCTGGTTTCAAATCCTTTGGTTTTCTCCACACTTGAGCTAAAATCTACTATCTTGTCTATAGGATTTTTGTGGGAGAAAAAGAGATTGTTTGTGGTTGTTGCTTTAAACCACCAAGTAGCAAGAAATTGTTTTGTGGTAGTTGTTGGAAACCACTCAGTTGTAAACCTTACCTTTGTGTGGCTGTGTGCCTTTTGGGAGTTGTGTACTCCGGTGATTGTAACTGTCTGTGTGATAGTGAAGCTAGAATCCATCTGGGGATGGCGGGGATGTAGAGCTGGGTGCTCGAACCTCGAGAACATATCTTGGTGTTTGCGTTTGATCGATTGGCTCTCTCTATCTCTATCTCTATTACTTTGTGTCTTGCATTACTATTCATATTGTTCATCATATTTGCTTGGCTTGGTTGTGTGTGCTTCACAGTTGATCACACTTGAGTGCTCATTGCATTTAGAATTTTAATTCCGCATTTAGTTCCATTGATTAGCATCATCACCTATTCACCCCCCCTCTAGGTGACTTTTCAACTGGCCCACGACAGTTGGCCTCGGGAAAGCGACAGATGTTCCAGAGCGAACTTATCTAGCTGCGAAGCTACCCAGGCGCGAGTCTATATGATTCCTCGGCGAATCTACATCCCAAAGCAGGATTCAAAGCGAAGCTGAACTCAACCATAATGGTGACGTTCATACTCCACACACCACCGATCAAAGCAGTTCAAAGTATTTCAAAGTCTGAGCCATTGCAGACTTCTGAAAACTTTGAAGGGGGTCTTGTTGACACTTAAAAAAGACAAGATCTTCATTGGTCTGAACAATGTCTAAACTTGTTGACATTTACAAAAGACAAGTGACAGACAAGCTGAAGACCAATTTTCACCCATCTCCGAGGGACAAGGAAGCAACTTGGACTCCACTGATCCAGCAAGCAGACAGTGAACCCGGATTGTTTCTAAACAGACCTCAGCAGGTCTAAAATGCTAGCACTTAGCATTACTTGAGCCCAAAGGGATAGCCTCGCTTGAGAGGCTAATATCACTCGACTTCGGCTCGAAGCCATCCAAAGCCTCGCCAGGAAGCTAACTCGCAACTTCGCCACGGAGGACTTCCAGCTCCGCCAAAGGGTTTCTTTCGGACTTCGCCAGAAGCAGCCTCTAGCTCCGCTACGAGCTCAATGCGGGCAGCTCCGCCATTGGTCTGCTATGGTCAACCTTTGACCAATCAAATCTCCAGATGAGATCGGATCCAATCAGATCAAATCCAATTAAGATCAAATCAGAGATCAAATTTGGCAGTTGATTGCCACAATCTCTTGACTCTCCTAAAACGAGTAAGAAGATCAGGAGGAATCCTCCTACGATATGGAAAGGATCAAGAAGATCAACCAACCTGCCAATTCTAGCTTCACAGAAGCTGATCCTAGCCTCGCAGCAAGGCTACTTTCCAGATTTAAACAGATTTGATTCAATCTGTTTTCATATTTTCAAGGGACGATTATACCCTTGCTCTCCCTATAAATAGCCCACCAGGGGTACAAGGAGAGGACGCATACGGACGCACGAGACAAGAGAGAGGATCCACAAGTAGAGGCTTCTTTATAACGCACCGTGCACTCTCGAATTCAGAGACCTTTTAGAGAATTGCTTTCTCTATCCAGGGTGTTGATACCCTAACGTCGTCCTTCTTCTCAAGGAATCTCCGGAACCAGGCGAGAAGGAATTCCTAATTAAAGGCGATTTTGAGAAGCAGCAAGAGGGTTCTACCAACCTTCTATTCTCTGATTCCCCGAACCAGGCGAGAAAGGAATCTCATCGCTCGCATCGTCAAAGGGACAAAGTGGTCGCGCGCTGACCAGACTCCTATCGGCACACTTCTCCAGAATCTTTGAGGAGATCTACTTGTAATCTTTTTAAGAATACTTGTAATTTAGCTCCTCAAACCTTTTATTGTAAGTTTTTCCCCTTTGCAAACATAATGGAAAACACACATATATGCTAATGAAAATAAAGTCATGAGTAAACACCAAATATAGAGTGTAAGAATCATGTAATCAATAAAATCATGGAAATAAGATATTTAAGCTCAAATGAAATTCCTTTACAAACATGAAAAACAAAAAAATTTAATTTTCATCAAAACAAAATAAATTTCAAGGCATATGTATGTTTGTATAAACTAGAGTATACATACATATCCAAACATAAACGATTCTACAACAGTATATTGCATGAAAGGCAATTGACTAAAGATGTACATGTATATCTATTAATTTTGACAAAAGTAACATATACATGAACCTAAACATATACAAACATAGGGAATACAAGTTAGAATGCAAGAGTCATCAAAACTGGGCTATACAAGTATATCTAATGGGTACATATGAGCAATTTAGCACAAAATTATAATAATCAAATGTGGCTCACTAGTTGTACAAGTATAAACATAAGTTTTAATGAAAAACTTCATCTAAACAAGTAATCAAAACCATGAAGTGCAAAAACCATAAACATAAATCAGATCATGATCAATCATAATGAACATTGAAACCAAAATATGCTAAAAACATTTATGTGAACGCATGTAATAAAAATGGGAGTTAGAGATAGTTATCAAAACCAATAAGGCTCATCTCTAGGTCTCCAAACTATGGTGGTCCTCCCACCAAACATCCTCGAAAGTGATGCATCCAATGTAGTGTCCATTAAGCTCAAATGCATCCACCATCAAAGGCACCATTACTCTCATGTTAAGTGAGAGCCCACACCGACATCAAATAAATAGGAGTGGATTTTGATACCCATATCTTATTGGGTCCATGTTGGTTAGCACCTTTCTTAACCGAAACATTATTATTTGCAAAACTTACAGAATTTAGTCTATCATAGAAAAATCTTGCAAGATGGCCTTTGCGACCATAATGTGTACATGTGTACACTCTAACATATATATGAGAATGGGTGTGATCATGGTGTACATGAGGTGTATGCCGTGAATGATGTGCATGAATATGAGATGATGTTTCTTGTGAAACATGGATTCCAATTTCTTCTGATCCATAACACATTGGCTCAAAATGGAGCCCAAACAATCTACACTCTTCTTTAACATACATATATTACTTTCAACATTAGAAGAAGATGTGGAGCATGCAATAGAAACATTTGATGATGAAGATGTAGTAGCATGGCAAACATAAGAATCTAAATCATTTTTCAAAGATTTATTTTTATTTGATATCAAATCCAATTCTTTTAAAATAGAAACAATTTTATTTTTCAAGGAATCATTCTCTTTTAAAACAAAATCTAGTTTTGAAGATAAAGCCTCTTTTTTCTTCAAAATATTATCACAATCATTTTTATTCTTCAAAATCTTATTTTCATTTAAGGCAAGCTTAAGTTGGGATTTCAATGAGTTTCTTTCATTTGAAATCTCATCCCTTTCGTATATAACTATGTTTAGTGTTGAAGACAAATTTTTATTTTCTTCTTTTAATTTAGAATTCTTATTTTTCAAAACATCAAACTTTGAAATCATTTGTTCACATACTATAGATAGTTCTTCATTTAAAGCTTGTGTATCCATACACTCATTGTAAGAAGAACTAGTATTATCATCTAGTTGAGTATCCAAATATACCTCAAGGGAGTCATTCTCTTGGACCATGAAGCAATGTTGGTCGGATTCTTCTCCACTAGATTTTTCCTACTCATTAATTGGCATTTGTAGCTTGGGAGATGTCAATATGTTCCACACTACAAAGACGGAATCACAATGAGAAACCATATTTAAATATTCTTTGCTAAGAGATTTTCTAAGTGCCTTTTGGGCTTGTGTATTAGCCTTTTTATGCTTGCTATTGCCAAGATAAGATTTCTTGGTAGCGGCAAGGTAAACATGCAAACCTAGGATTTTTAAATGAGCACACATCATAACCTTCCATATATCAATTTTAGAGACATTAAACATGGGAGGGTAATCCATGGGTGTGTGTAAACAATAAGTGTGCAAAAGCAAATCTTTAGATTAGCTATCTAAGATCTCACTCCTAGGTGGTTAAACCTAATATCTGGAGCGTAGGCTCTGATACCAATTGAAATTACACCTAGAGGGGGGTGAATAGGTGTAAGGCTAATCTATTCAATATTCAATGCAATCTAAGATTAAATGATGCGAAATTCAAATCTAAAGCAACACATTATGCGCAACCAAAGAGTGTAGCCGAATTCCCCGTGAAGGGCTCTGAACTATCTCCTCTAGATTCCTCTTATATAAGAGTTGAGGCGCTATGTGAAGCTCTCTTGGTTTAACACAAATATGATGACACAATCAACACCAAGCATATATATATGAGCAATATGAATCAATGCTAAATATGAAAGAGAGAGAGTTTAGAGAAAGTGGATCAATCACAAACACCAAGATGTGTTTCGAGGTTCGAGCCACCGCTCTGCGTCCCTGCCTTCACACAGAAAGATTTTCACTAATGCGTCCACAAAAGACTTCCCACACAAGGAACGTCCACCAAGGATTTGGGTAATACAACATAAGGAGAACACAACTCCTCTCTCCAACAACAACTACCTCTACACAAGAGGTAAGGTACCAATGCCAAAACAACTATCACCACTTCACAAGAGGTATAGGCACAAAGCCAACCAAACTATCACCTCTCCATAAGAGGGATAACAACCAACCAAAGCAAAGGTAAGATTTACAACTTGGTGATCTCAAGGACCACAAACCACTCTTGGTGATCTCAATGGATGACAAACTCTTTTTCTCACCAACAAAAAGATCCTAATGATAGGATAGATGTAATAGCTCAAGTTGTCAGAGAAACCAAGGAGTTTGAAAGATAAAATCTCAAAGAAAACTTTTTGGACAAACAATAGATATAGATGAAGAAGATAAACCAAAAAACCAAATTTCCAAAATCTCTTTTCATTGAATTCCAACCCTTGAAAACACAAATAAAAAGTTCAAACTTTTTTCCTCAAAAACTTCTTTTGCTGCAAAAACACTTGTAAGGTGGAAAATAAAAGCTCTCAAAATTGTTGTTGAAAATAATCCAAGGAAACCCCTTTTTATAGGCTTTTAATAATACAGTCGTTGGCAGCCAAATATGGTCAGAATTGACCTTCCGGTCAACTGGCCGATCGACCACCCAACGGTCAAATTCTTGATCATTGCCTACCTTCGGTCGACTGCCCGGTCGACCGCCCTTAGCCGAGAGTAAGGGAATTACAGTCGGTCGACCGTGCGGTCGACCGGCCTAAGAGGCTGGCTACGTGCACATGTTTGTGCACATCGGTCGACCGGTGATCAGTCACATATTTTGTATATACATTGTCACCTTATCATACTTTTTAGCTAATAAATCCTATTAATAAGTCTTCTTCTTCTTTGTTTAATGTAGGCCCAATTGCTAAAAGAAACAAGCCCAAAAGCCCACCAAATTCTGATTTAATTCAGAATAAATTTGAAATCAAGGAATCAGGGCAAAATCTTGGCATATCAGAGAGGTTGAAAACTGATTGAAAAGAATCCTCCCAAATCAAATGGTTGAAGCCAACAATCAAAGGCTGTTTCGTCAAATCCTGGAGTAGAAACGAGAAAATCAGAAGAAGATACAGGAGAATCATCAAACCAGGAGAGCCACCCAATTGGGTGTGGCCAACTGGCCACACCAGGGCCGCGAAAACGCGGCCCTAGCCGCATTTCTGCGGCTTTGTTGTGTCAGTTGGAGGAGCGTTTGCTCCACCAATCTTCTCATGATCTCCCCCTCTGGTTTTCCCTATAAATATCAGTTTCAACAGAGCAAAAAGGAGCGAAGACTAGGATTAGAATTTTTGTTTATACTTTAAGTTTAGGCTCTTTGTTAGATGTACAAAAGTTGTATTTTTGTTTTGCAATTTGTAGTTCAATACAAATACCTGTGAGAGAGAGGAATTGAGTGCTTGTACTTGAAGATTGAAGTGACATCAATACAAGAATCGAGCTACTTTTCCTTCCACTCATTTACGGTATGTCTTGCGTTATTTACTTGCATTTTTCTTTGTCTTCCATGAGTAGCTAAATCGGTTTTCTGGGCTCACTATTGTACCTCTCTCCAATTCTTCTTTTCTTCTGATTTTAATGAAAAAGACCCAATGAATCATTTGCATACCTAACTTAAAGCCTTTCTTCCTGAAAGTGTTCTTAAAGGCACATGAGGATGGGTTTGATTTTTTAAACTCTTGCTTCTTTTAAGAACGTCTCTTGAACTTATTTTTATATCATACTTGACTTTTGATGATTTAACATTTGATTAACGATTTCTTAAAGAAAAGAGTGAACTTTTTCAACCATCTTATATGCTTTATTTTAAACTTTCTAAAGTCAACCTTAAGTTTGGCCTATGATCAAGTTAAGGCACTAAGGATTTCAATAGAAGAATAAACGGTTTAGCAATCAATTTTTGGTGCCGTTGTCGGGGAGGGAACGGTGTATTTGTTTTTTAACAAGTTTGGTGTGTTGTTTCAGGGACTTAAAGATTCAGATCTAGCATTCAAGCTTTGCAAGAGAAGATTTACAAATTCTGTGCCCCTACTCTCGAAAGTAGAAACAGAATTTCAAGAAATTGCATTGCAAAAGTTAAAAATTTCATTGGACTACTAAAACTTTTTTTTACAGGACATATTGCTCGCAAAAAATTAAGTTTTTGTACGTTATATTCTTGCTATTTCTGCTATCCACCATCCCTGTTTTAATCCAACAGTAATTTGAGTGATTGTTAATTGCTTAAAAAACGTTTAGACTTGCATTCTAGGCATTTGTCTAATTGCGTATATTTTACAATTACTATTGAAGAGTGCTGGAGACAAGGTACGATGCATAGCATATAGTTTAAGAAATATTTTTGGGTGATATTTGCTTTTGAATGCTACTTTTCTATATCTTGCACACTTTGCACAATTAACTCTAAGGGTAAAACCCAATTCAAGATAAGGTGGGAGAGGTCATTACCCTTCCTTAACCCACAAACCATCTCCAAGCACGCACAACCTAAGCCTAAGTAAAATCTGATAGGCGTTGGCCTTAGGGACATCTCGAACTCACTAGGAGATTATCCTAAGGAGGAAAGTGTTAGAATTTGACTCCTGTCAAATCAGTGTCTAGGAAGGGGATTGAGCGCCGAAAGCCCGAAGGTTGCTGGTTACTTAATTAAGGAACGTCTTTGACGGATAACCTCCCACCAATCTTGCCCTGACCTGGCTGATTAGCTTGTGGTCAAAGTCTACATTATACCTTCTGTGGACAATCAACCAGTTAGGAGTTGTCTAGGTCGAGGTTACCTTAGATTAGGAATGGTTGATTACTCTTGTGGACTGTTGGTAAACTTGTTTGTGATTGTGATTGTGTTTCTGTATGCAAGTGTGGTCAAGAGACCCTAATTCATCTAGGTTGACTAGAAACACATCACCATCCAAGTTTGAACCAAGACTAGATCCGGTAATGGCTCAATTAACATCATTGCAGGATAGGTTCTATCCCATTAGAACCTCACTCCATCTTGCATTCTACTTCCATCGGTTGGTGAATACAATTTTGAGCTGAAGCCTCAATTCATCAACATACTCCCCAAGTTTCATGGCTTAGAGTCCGAAGATGCTTACTTCTTCATAAGAGAATTTGAGGAAGTATGTCTAATGATGAAAATCCCACACCTTGTAGACGGTGCTATTAGGTTGAGATTTGTCCCTTTCGCTCTTAAGGACCTAGCAAAGAAATGGCTTTACAGTTTAGCGGCTGGTTCTATCACATCTTGGGATGGTTTCATCAAGGTCTTCTTGAAGAAATTCTATCCAATTCATAAGACCGCTCTCATTAGGAAGACAATCATGCAATTCAAGAAAGAACAGAGTGAACCGTTCTGGAGGTACTTTGAACGCTTTAAAGACCTCCTTGTCCAATGTCCACATCATGGAGTAGAGAAATGGCGACAATGCCATATTCTTTATGACGGTTTAGACTATTCTACCAAAATCCTCTTAGAAAGTATATGCCAAGGGGGATTCTTGCAGAAGGATGAAAATGAAGGATGGGATTTGTATGAAAACCTAGCTGAAAAGACCATCCAATGGGAACCTACTAGTGAGACCTATAGGAATCCAAACTCCATCTCTTCAAAAGGAGGTCTCCATTCTATCGAATCATCCATCGATAATGAGGCTAAGTTAGCTAACCTAGCAAGAAGACTGGAAGCTCTAGAAATGAAGGAACTAAGTCCAGTCAATTAAGCCCAAACTAATTTCCAACTCCGGGCTGCACTTACTGTCAAGCCATGAATCATGTGTTCGAGGAGTGCCCTGTGTTTCAGGCTCAGCAACAATACCATGAACCGATGAATGCGGCCTTTCAAGGCTGAACAATAATCCTTACGCACCAACATACAATCCAATTAGAGAAATCACCCTCATTTCTCATAGAGCCAAATAACAATGACCATTCACGATCAAATCATGCTAGCCACTTCCATCATGCAATAATTCTTCCAATCATCAACCCAACTTTTCCAATCACCCTCACAATTCTCCCAACAATTTTTCAAATTATCAACAAAATTTTCCCAACCAAGCTCCACCTTCTTCCTTCCAGAATCCTCAACTCGAAAGGAGAATGACTGATTTTGAGAGAAACATGGAAAGGTACATGAAGAACCAAGATTCCCTAATGCAAACAATACAGAGGCTAGAGGGCCAAATGAGCCAGTTAGCCAACCCACAACATGAGAGGCAAAAGGGTACCTTGCCCAGTCAACCAATTATGAATCCTAGGAACTCACAACAAGCTCATTTTGTTGAGGATCCATCACTGAATCAATGTAATGTTGTTCATAAATTGAGGTCGGGAAAGAAAGTTGATAACCAAGTGTCAACACCACCTAATCCTAGTTAGCACAATCACAATTCAGCATCTACCTCATCTAATCCCACTCCTCCTAAATTTGTTGAATCTGAAAAAGATAAGTTAACCAATCATGTACACCAGCCTATAGCACCATTTCCTAATAGGCTGAAAAACAACAAGCAAAATCCACACATGGATAAGATAATTGAGATCTTTAATCCAGTGAAGATAAATGTGCCACTTCTTGATGCCATCCAACAAGTCCCATCTTATGCTAAGTTTCTTAAGGACATGTGCACCAAGAAGAGAAAGACTAATGTACCTAAAAAGGTCTTCTTAGCCACTAACATTAGTGAGCTACTATCAGGTCCGATCCCTTTTAAGTACAAGGATTCAGGTAGTCCAACCATTGCCTGCACAATAGGACAAGCCGAGATTAGTCGTGCACTTCTTGACTTGGGGGCAAGTATCAACTTGCTTCCATTCTCAGTTTATCAACAACTCGGGTTGGGCGATCTTAGTCCAACTCGAGTTACTATCCAACTGGCTGACCGTTCAGTGAAAGTTCCAAAAAGAGAGATTAATGATGTCCTTAACCGGGTTGGGGAGTTTATTTACCCTGTTGATTTCATAGTTCTGAGACACAACCTGTGTTTAACTCCAATCATAGGGCTCAAACTCCTGTTATCCTAGGGCGACCATTCCTTGCTACTGCCAATGCCATCATCAATTGTAGGAATGGGTCCATGAGGTTAACTTTTGGGGACATGACTAAAGAAGTCAATGTCTTCAACCTAGAAAAATAACCTCATAAGATAAGAGATCAAACATTTGAGGTAAACTTGTTGAAAATAATTGTGATGAAGAGAGTGAAGATATAGAAGATGAATCGTTATTTCTTAATGAATTATTTAAGAATGAATGCGATTATCTTGATGAGAAGGCATATGTCGGAGATCCTAATGTTAGAGTACCCTTTAAAAAGGGGAAATTTGATTTGAATATCTTCACTTTCGATGAGCCAACCAATAATGTATCACATGAGAATATAATTCAAGAACCTCCGTTGACATACTCTTTGAAAACCTCTTCGATGAAGAACTCATGTGTTTGGATGAACCAACTAGGGATCTTTTGGTTAATTATACATCTCTAGGGAAAAGTGTTGACCTAAGCTTTGAGGAGATATATGAAACTGAGTTAGAATTCCTCGGCATTCATAGTGAGGAAGTTCTAACTGAGAAGAGTGGTGGTGATAAATTTTTGAATAATGAATGTAGAAATATGAGGAAGGAAAACCTAAAAAAGTTGAGACTGGGGAGGAAGAGAGCTAAAATGACAGAAAAATTGGCCTCCCCACTATGCCCTATAAAGAGGACCCATTGGAATGACGGGAAGAGAGCTAGAGGGATAAGACCGAAAAAGATCTAGGTGTGGGAGAAACTTGATGTTGTAGATATTTCTGTATAATATATGCACCTCTTTTACATTTCATTTGATGTATGTATACATTTCTTTCATACATTGGGGACAATGCATGAGATAAGTGTGGGGGAGGGTTAACATGAGTAATATAACAAAAAAAAAATATCACCAAAAAAACTTTTTAAAAGGTTAGAACAATATTTTTATATATTTTTTATAAGAAATTAAGTCAATTTTAAGGAATAGGAAAATCATAATTAAGATTTCTTATACTTGGTCAAAGTCAAATAACTTGTTTGATTTTTGGGGTTAGGAAGAAAATTTGTGAAAGTAATTTAGTCTTGATATTTACCTTGATGAAATATGCACACTAAATACACTTACACACTTAGGGTTTAAAAACAAAGACTCTTATGCCTTATAAAAAAATGTATGTAAAAAAAATAAACAAATCTAATTATTGATTAGTTAGGTGCTTTGGCCTAAGCAAGCTTTGGTATTTATGCAAAAGATAATTAGATAAGTTTGAAAATATATATATAAATCCTCTGATTAAGCTGGGTATTTGTGCCTCATGAAGTATAAGTATTCACGCCTAAAAGGGGTACATTTTATAAATAAAAACCTTGGTTTCGTGGCCTTATCTGCTCGAGTGTTTAAGTCCTTAGGGGTATTTTCTCACCTGGTGTCATAAAACTGTCCGGTTTGGGTGTCACCGACTGAAGGCTCGTTACATGAGCAGATTAGAAAGCCTAATGAAATTGAGGAATAAACTCCACCAAAAATAAATATAAATAAGATATTGGAGTTAATGTTAAAGAACCCTTAGTCAACTTCACAGTCACGATGGTGCATACGACTCAGGGTAAATTAATAGACTAGATGAGAGGTACAAATTGACTCCTTACTTTGATTGATGACATGTTTTTGAATAGAGACCGAGTTTCGGAATGAAAATTTTAATATTCCTATAACTTATAGATTACTTAAAGCCTTACAAATATACTTCAAATATTTTCTCCTTTAAAATGCTTTTCGAAAATACTAACATTTTTTATGGATTTTGTGGGTGCAATCCACTGAAAACCCTCACGAAATAAAACTCGTCCTCTAGGGGTAACCTAGAGGTTTAACGGCTTGTTGCACATGCTCAGTGCAATCGAGTGACCTACGAAAATGGTCTAATAATTGATTAGAATTAGTCTGATGCTTTGCTTGAGGGCGAGTAAAAGATAAGTGTGGGGGTGTAATCAGTCACATATTTTGCATATACATTGTCACCTTACCATACTTTTTAGCTAATAAATCCTATTAGAAGTCTTCTTCTTCTTTGTTTAATGTAGGCCCAATTGCTAAAAGAAACAAGCCCAAAAGCCCACCAAATTCTGATTTAATTCACAATAAATTCGAAATCAAGGAATCAGGGCAAAATCTTGGCATACAGAGAGGTTGAAAACCGATTGAAAAGAATCCTCCCAAATCAAACAGTTAAAGCCAACAATCAAAGGCTGTTTCATCAAATCCTGGAGTAAAAACGAGAAAACCAGAAGAAGATACAGGAGAATCACCAAACCAGGAGAGCCACCCAATTGGGTGTGGCCAACTGGCCACACCAGGGCCGCGAAAACGCGACCCTAGCCACGTTTCTACGGCTTTGTTATGTCAGTTGGGGGAGCGTTTGCTCCCCCAATCTTCTCAGGATCTCCCCCCTCTGATTTTTCCCTATAAATACCAGTTTCAATAGAGCAAAAAGGAGTGAAGACTAGGATTAAAATTTTTGTTTATACTTTAAGGTTTAGGCTCTTTGTTAGATAGTACAAAAGTTGTATTTTTATTTTGTAATTTGTAGTTCAGTACAAATACTTGTGAAAGAGAGAGGAATTGAGTGCTTGTACTTGAAGATTGAAGTGACATCTATACAAGAATCGAGGTACTTTTTCTTCCACTCATTTACGGTATGTCTTGCGTTATTTACTTGTATTTTTCTTTGTCTTCCATGAGTAGCTAAATCGGTTTTCTAGGCTCACTATTGTACCTCTTTTCAATTCTTCTTCTCTTCTGATTTTAATGAAAAAGACCCAATGAATCATTTGCATAACTTAAAGCCTTTCTTCTTGAAAGTGTTCTTGAAGGCACATGAGGATGAGTTTGGATTTTTAAACTCTTACTTCTTTTAAGAACGTCTTTTGAATTTGTTTTTATCTCATACTTGATTTCTTGATAATTTAACATTCGATTCAAAACAATTTCTCAAAGAAAAGAGTGAACTTTTCCAACCATCTTATATGCTTTACTTCAAACTTTCTAAAGTCAACCTTAAGTTTGGCCTATGATCAAGTTGAGGCACTAAGGATTTCAATAGAAGAATAAATGGTTGAGTAGTGAGATAGTGAGCCCATATTTTCTTCTTTATTAAAATCAACCAAACAATTTTCGAGCTTTTTAAATCACCTTCTCCAAAGCCTTCTCTAAAGTTGCAATTTCTCTTTTAATCATCTCCTTTTCTCCATTCTCTTTTCAATTAAAAAACGAGCACAATTCTTTGTTATTAAACAAAACACCGAAAAACTTTCATCACATTCCTCCTCGTGGACACGACCCGTTAGCCACAAGCTACACGGTAATTTCTTAACTCTTTGATTGTTCTTTCATTTTAGCAATCAACCGGCCTGGTTGACCGACCCTTGGTTCGGTCGACTGCCAGCACAAAACAGGCAGGAATAAAGGATATGAAAACTGGTCTTTTTGATTCAATTAAAATCTCATAAAATAACATTAATTCGACAAAAATAAGTTCTTATAAGATCTTTGAATAATAAATATGTGTCACTAAAATTTAACACATATTACAAATATTTTGAACCATTTTTGTGATTTAGAACTTAAGCTTAAAATCGAAAATCGTATTTTTCAAAACTTGAATTTTGAAATGAAAAATCGTTTTCTCCAAAACATGTATAGATACAAAAACAAGATATTGAAACTCTTTTGAAGCATAAAATGTATGTATAAAATTCAATATATATGAAATATATTATATCATGTTTTTGATATGAAAACAAAAACTGTTTTCTCCAAAACATGTATAGATACAAAAATAAGATATTGAAACTCTTTTGAAGCATAGAGTGTATGGATAAAATCTAATACACATGAAATGTATTATATCTGTATTTTTGATATGAAAACAAAAACCGGTTAAATGAAAAACCTAACATATAGAAACTTGTGTGTGTAAACTTGAGCATATTAACACTATCTATCTTACACAAGATCTAAACAACACAAACTGTAGTCTTTTTATAGAACTCCTTCTCCAAGTCGACTCGATCCAAACACGATCCAACGAGCTAGACTCCAACCGAGTGCTAGATCCGATCTTGAAGCGCAAGCTCTTGAATCAACACATGTAAGCTCCAAAACACCTTTGTTGAAGCTACACACTTACTAAGATCTTGATAGATAACTGAAACTAAATAAGCATACGATCATTAGAAAACTATAGCTACATGAGTTAATCATCATCAAAACTAGAGTGATGGGCCTTTGGGCCAACAAATATCATATAAATTTAAGAGAAAAATGGATTATTTAAAAACCCTATTGGTTTTGCTAAAGATAAATGGATATCTTAGAAGAAAACTGAAAATCTAAGAGGATAAATGGATAGAGAGAAGATCAACGGATGAGATGAAGCAATTTAGATTCAGATTCAGGCTAGATACAGTTTAGTATTTTAATCATAACTTTCGCTACCGAAACTCAAATCTGATGATTCAAAATGATACAGAAAGAAGACTTAAAGCGCTACAATTCTTTTGTTGATTAATCTTTCTAATTCTATCATTTGATAAGTGATATTCAGCAATCAACACGCCAACAAGCTGCAGATCAGAATTAAATTTCTAGATAAATTAAATCAAGTTTGGAGATACGGGGAGAATTCAAATTCAGAAATATTCAGCTCCTCTTATCTTCATACGCGCTCTATCCCTCTAGTTTTCTCCTATAAATACCCTCATACATCGAAGGCAGAAAGAATACCACTCAAGAGAGAGATTTAGTTTAGATTTTCTTTTCTTCTTCAATGTAATGTTTATTTTCTTTATTATATTTTATTTTTAGGCTAGAGAGATACATGATCAAAAGAGAGGAAGAGTTATTATAGAGTGAGACTATTGTAATTTTTTCTTCAAGAAGCTTATATTGAAGGTGACAATAAATGGAGGTTCCCAATTTTCTTCATTGTGCTCGATCTCACCGAAGCCTTTCTTTCCTTTGTTCTTTTCTATTTCTTCGCTTTACTTCATGTTAAGGTAAATTTTCGTTATGATTCAAACAGTAAGGTAAATATTCTTCTTTTATTTCTAATTTTTACATCAACACTTTTCTTTATCTCTTTTTGTTTCTTTTTCTTTTATGTTAAAACAACAACATACCACCATCTCTTCTTCTACCATCTTCTTCTTAACTTAACTTAACATTTTTATTTTCTTTTTATAAACTGAGAAGATAAGTATTAACTAGTTTTGGTAAATTAAAAGAAGAAACTTACATAATGGTTCCATCGCTATCCCTCCCTGTGGATCACGACCCGTTAGCTCTAGGCTACATGGTAGAATTGAGGATCTAGCACTGTTCTAAAAGTCTGTATTTTTCTTGTGCAAGTTTGGCTCGATCAACTATCAAAACTTGTATTTATTTAAATCGTGTATTCTATGTTTGTAACTTCTTGAGCTTCACAACTATATTTTACAATTTAACAAACTAATATCTTACAAGGCTCTTGGTGACCAAAAGATCTTCAACCGGGTTTCTCCTTTAGCGACATTTGAGTCTTTGAGCTTTAATCCCGTATTTGAATCTTCTTGAGTTTTCAACACCTTCCGTTAGAGGAAGAAAGCTCCTTGAATCCTTAGAACCCTGAAATATACTTAAATACTTGAACTTGATTGGTACTGAATAATCACATATATTTTGTTATCATCAAAACCACAAAATTGGGTGATTGTAACCTTGGACCAACAATCACAACCACACGAGCCCTCATATCTGGCTACCTGGCCAGATTCAGGTAGCGGATCTGCAACCAAAGCTGCGAATCCATGGCAATTCTGTTGAATCTGGGGGAGCGTTTGCTCCCCTATCTTCTTACGCTTCTTCCCTCTCCATTTGAGCTGTAAATCCTACACACTTCAAAGGCAAATAAGCACCACTCTATTAGAGAGTTAGAATAAGGTTTCTTCTTTAGTTTTAACTGAGATTTTTATTTTTCTTTCTTATGTAATTTTCTATTTTTATGTAAATGTATATTAGAGAGGAGATTCATGAGAGAAGGAAGAGAAGAGTTGTATTGAGAGTGACACTATTGTAAAATTTCTTCTTTTCTTTCATAATTTTTCAATCGAATTGAAGTTTACTTTTTATTCTTCATCTTATTTACCTTCCTTGCTTGATTGTAATTCAATGAATCCGATAGCCTAGATTATGCGTTACCCTTACAAGTGTCACTGATGGCTTATGGTAATAAATATCTATTCCAAAGTGTATAATTGTTTATTATTCTTTTTCTACTTATACTTTCTTTTGTTAGACCGATTAGGAATGGGAAAGATTCTATACACCATGCTATGATCGCTTTCAAGCCAAGGTAAGTCATCGATACGGATCAGAGGTAAAATAAGCTTCAAGTAGGTAAGTATTCTTTAGTTTTACTTCTTTTCATTTCCTAGTTTAGAAACACACTTTCCTTCTTCTTTTCATTTCTTTCTTTTAACTTAATTTTTCTCTTCTTTTTGAGAACACAAATACTATCCCATCTTCTTTTTCTTCTCCTCTTCTAACCCTCTTTTCCTTTTTTTTTTTCTAAAAACTAAGAAGAAAGAATTAACCGGAGTTAGTAACGTAGAAAGAACTTACTAAAAGCTTCTATTGCAGTCCCTTCTTGTGGATCATGACCCGCTTAACTACTTTCTATATAGTAGTATTGAGCAACCTAGCACTCTCTATTCTTAATTCAAAACTTTATATTTTCTGTGCAGTTTCAGCCCCAATCAAATTTTGGCGTCGTTGCCGGGGAGGGATGGTAACTCTTTCTTCTTAATTTACTTAATTATTTAACTTCTTTCTTCTCTATTTTTTGTGCAGGTTTGAATTCAAAAAAATAACACTTGCAGAAGGATCATTGCTAGCATGTGACTCTGCTCTAGAAAGCAGAGCAGGAAAATACGAAACTGTCATGAAAATGCAGCAAAAGCCGTATTTGTGTGGCTATTCAATAAGATTACTTTTTTGCAGGGATTATTTAGTGCAAAATACATGTTCTGCAGTTAATATTTCTTCTCTGTTGTTTAATATTGCACACTATTTTTGAATTCAATAGTAATGTGATTGTTTTTAAATGCTTAAAAATGGTTAGATATTGTATTTTAGGCACTTGTTTAATTCATTGCATTTCTTTTTGCAAGTGTTGGCGCAAAAGTACGTATGCATAGCATTTAGTATATGAAATATTCTTGTATGATCACCTTGAGTGTTACTTTCTGCTAAATATTTGTATACGCGTACGAAAATGATTAAGGGCATATCCTTAAACAAGATAAGGTGGGAAAGTCATTACTCTTTCTTAGTTGGAATACCATCTCCTCACTAGTAAACGACTTATTGTACATGCTTAGTGCAATCGCATCACCTGTGAAAGTGTTATAATAATCTTCTTAGCTAGTTTTTCTGTTTTGCTTAAAACTACCAAAAGATAAGTGTGGGAGTGTGATTAGTTTCTAAAGTTGTATATTTCATATCACATCTTCACATTTATTCAATATTAACTTCTGTTAATAACACCTCTCTGGTATGTTCCTACGTCCATGATATGGAATGAAGAAGAAGCCCAAAAATCCTATTTACTTGGTGATTTAAAGCCTATAAGAATAGCTATTAACTTTGGAAGGAGGTTATATCAAAACTGGGTGCACATATCTAGAAACCAGCTGCATATACTGACAGGAGGACAAACAGACAGCGTGTGGTCGAAGGCGCCGCACGCGCGGCGACAGTACAGCCAGGAAAATATGGCCCTGGCTGCATTTCAGCGGTCGTACAGTGGAGCCGCACGTCGAGATTCGATGTGCGGCCCCGTGGCACCCCCCCTGGTGCCCTCCTTTGCCTATAAATACCCTGGGATTTCCAGCGCTCAAGAGGAGAGGAGTTTTGAAGAGTTTTAAGGGTAGTTTTTAGTGTTGTTTTCTTTCTTCAGTTAGGTTAGTTGTTTGATCAGTCACTGATATTGCATAATTATTATCACATTCTCATACTCATTATCTAATAAACTCTGTTTTAATCTTATTTATTGTCTAATTTATATGCATGCCTATTGCTAAAGGAAAGGGAAGAGAAACGAGCCTAAAAACCTATTAAAATTTTGATTTAATTTAGAATTAATTCGAAATTAGAAGATCAGGGCAGATCAAGGCAAATCGGAGAAGATAAAATCAGTCGAAAATCGATTAGAACAAATCTTTACAAATCAATTGGTTAAAGCTAAAATCAAAGGCCGTTTCGTCAAATTCAGGAGCTGAAACATGAAATCCAGAACCAGGTAAAGAAAAATCGCAAATCCAGGAGCTGTACCCCCTGGGTGTGGCCACCTGGCCACACCCAGGCCGCGAAAACGCGACCAAATCTGCATTTCTGTGACTTTGTTGGTTTAGTTGGGGGAGCATTTTCTCACCTAGGTGGCCACACCCAGACCGCGAAAACGCGGCCAAATCCGCGTTTCTGTGGCTTTGTTGATTTAGTTGGGGGAGCGTTTGCTCCCCCTATCTTCGTACGCTCCTCCCCGTTGAGTTTTTGCCTATAAATACTGGGTTTTCAGAGACTACAGGGGACGATCAAGTAGAGATAAATTTTAGGCCAGTTTTTCATTCTTTTTAGTGTAGCTTTTTATTTTTCTTTTCATGTAATTTTCACTTTTTTTAAGAACTGAGAGGAGAGATGAGTTTCATGGAGGAATGAGTGCAAGCTTGTACTGAGGGTGACACCGGTGTAAGTAAGTCTTTTCTTTCATTGTTATTTGAATCGAATTGAAGTTTCTTTTTCTTTTTTACTCTTATTTTCATTTACTTTCCTCTGATGTGCTGCAATCCAAGTGAATCTGATAGCCTCGAGACTGCTTCACCATTGCAAGTGTCATTGATGGCGTATGGTGATGAATAATCATTCTTTTGTTATTTGAGCTTGCCCTTTTATTCATAGTGAAGATGGGGAATGGGGAAGATCCTACACGCCATACTTGATCGCCTTCAAAAATCAGGTAAGTTGTAGCTACAGATCCGAGGTATATGAGCACTGAAGAGGTAAGTAATTTTTAGGTTTAACTTTCTTTCTTTTCTTTTAACTTTTAGTTTAGATCACCAACACCACAATTGATTGAGGTAAAACCTGCCAAAAAATACAGAATTTTAGATTTAGAAATAAAGATGTGCAAGTGCTCAATTCTTACCGCTATAGCAAGTGGCTATGCGGGTCGTGATCCACAATGAGGGTTTTGCGATAGAAGCGTTTACGTTTCTTTATTGAAATCTTAATGAAGATAAAACGAAGATTCTTCTTTGTTTAAAGAAATGAAAATGAAAAAGAAAGTTATGTTAAAGTTAGAAAGAAAATGAGAGATGAAGAAGCTGGAGAGAAATGGAGAATGACTATTTACAAAGAAAGGTGAAAGAAAGTGACTATGTACAAATGAGCCGAAAAAGAATGATTCGGAAGAGGTGGTGATCTATACTAAAGAAATAAAAGAAAAGAAAGAAAGAAGAGTGAAGAAATACTTACCTAGGTTGATTGATGACTTACCTGGAAACCTTTGCATGTTCTACCTTACATTCGGAGGCGTTCAACGCATAGACCATACGATCGAGCTCAGTCCCCGTGCGCATTATATCATCAAGCTAAGCAAGAATGAATTGATACGGATCTTGAGGAGGAGAACGTCTTCATGAACTATCGTGGCACTCACACAACATCGTTATACTAATGCTTCTGGCTTCACTTGCAAACTCATTAAAAACAAAGGAGGTAAAGTTGAAGAGGGAAAAGAAATGAAAGTAAAGAAGAAAATAAAAATATTACCTTTTATTGCTTGAAACGATGGAAGAAAGGAGAAGGGTACATCAGTGTCACTCTCAACATAGGCCTTCATCTCTTACTTACATGAATCTTCATCTAACCTAAGCTTACATACACATTACATAAAAAGAAAAGAAAAACCTAAACTACAAAATGAAAAACTAGTCTAAATCCTATCTCTGCCTGGTCCTGGTCTGATGTATTTCCCAAATCTTCTTCTGATTTTCTTATTTTTGCTTCAAAAGTTGACAAAACAGCCTTTGATTGTGCTTGATTCAGGGAGGATTCTTCTCAACCTTCCTTATATGCTAAGATTTTGCCCTGATTTCTTCATCTTGATTCAGGGAGGATTCGTCTCAACCTTCCTTATATGCCAAGATTTTGCCCTAATTTCTTCATCTTGATTCAGGGAGGATTCGTCTCAACCTTCCTTATATGCCAAGATTTTGCCCTGATTTCTTCATTTCAAATTTATTCTAAATTAATCAGAATTTGGTGGGCTTTTGGGCTTGTTTCTCTTCATCTCCTTAAGGAATGGGCCTGCAAATAAATTAAACATTTAATTAGGATAATGCAGATTTTATTCTATAATAAGTATGGAAATATGATAATAAATGTGCAACATTAGTGACCAATCACACCCCCATACCTATCTTTTGCTCGTCCTCGAGCAAAACAACTAAACTATACTAAGGATTATTTAGACCACTTTCGCAGGTCACGCGATTGCACTGAGCATGTGCAACAAGCCGTTAAACCTCTAGGTTTCCCCTAGAGGATGAGTTTTGTCTCGTAAGGGTTTTCAGTGGATTACACCCACAAAATCCATAAAGAAAGAGAAACAAAGAGTTAGTATTTTCGAAAAGCATTTCTAAAGAGAAAAATATTTGAAATATAATTGTAAGATTTAAGCAATCTATAAGTTATAGGAAAACTGAATTTTTCATTCCTAAACTTAGTCTCTATTCAAAAATTTGTTATCAATCAAAGTAAGGAGTCAAATTATACTTCTCATTTGGTCTATTACTTTACCCTAAGTCATATGCACCTTGTGATTGTGAAAATTTTGATTAAGGGTTCTTTAACTCTAACTGTTATGCCTCATTTATTATTATATATATATAATTTTTTTTTTGGTATTATTCCTTACTTCTATTAGGCTTTCTAATCTGCCCATGTAACGAGCCTTTAATCGATGACTCCCAAACCAATGGTCCTAGGGCACCGGGTGAGAAAACACCCCAAGGACTTAAGGACTCGAGCAAATAAGGCCACAAAACTAAGGATTTTATTATTTGAACCCCTTTTAGGCGTGAATACTTATGCTTTATTAGGTACAAATACCCAGCTTAATCAGAGAATGTTTTATATATATATATATATATATATATATTTTTTTTTCAAACTTATCTAATCATCTTTCGCATAAATACTAAGGCTTGCTTAGGCCAAAGCACCTAGCTAATCAATAATTAAATTTGTTTATCTTTTTTTTCTTTTTTTTTTTATAAGGCATAAGAATCTTTGTTTTTGAACCCTAAGTGTGTAAGTGTATGAAGTGTGCATATTTCATCAAGGTAAAGATCAAGACTAAATTACTTTAACAAATTATCTTCCTAACCCTAAAAATCAAACAAATAATCTTATTTTGACCAAGTATAAGAAATCCTAATTTGGAATTTTCTATTCCTTAAAATTAACTTAATTTCTTACAAAAAATATGTCAAAATATTGTTTCTATTTTCAAAAAGTTTTTAAAGGTAAAGAAAATGTTAATTTTTTTTTAATAAAAAGAAAAACTTAAGTTATGTTAGACCCTCCCCCACACCTATCTCATGCATTGTCCTCAATGTATGAATTAATGCATAGATGCATGAAAAAGAAGAAAGGGAAGGAGAATGTTACCTTAAGGTGGTGGTTCCGGTGGTGGTCTGATTGGTCCACGAAATGCAGCCCAATCGACTTTTCGTTGGGTTCGGAGGAATCCACCAGAAGTTTCTCTAATATAACCCATTAAGATTGTGTATCCATGAAGGATTTTTATTAAGTATTTAACCCCATCTAATTTCCAAATTCCATAACTGATTTCAGAGTCAAATTTGTCAACCACCTCGTCCCAGAATGGAGTGTGAAAAGATAGAATGATTGACTTGGACTCAGGAAGGACAGGAACTAATACCGACTCAGGAAGGTGACTTAAGTCAAGTAAAGGTTCAAGAGTCGAAATAGGTTCAGAAATTGGGTCCAAGTCAAGAAGTTGAAACTCAAGTCCACATGTATTTTCTAACAATGAGATGTGACTTAATATTGGTGATTCAAGTTCAAGAATGATAGGTGGGGGAATCAAAACTGACTCTAAAATATACTCAAGTTTGGTAACAAAACAGGAGTCAATATTGATTCAGAAAGTTGAACTGGATCACAGATTTGAGAATCTAGGTCACATATCACATTGAGTTCAATATCAAAAAAATGAGAACTTGCCAATTTGTCAATAGGATATTCAAAAGTGTACAATTGGTCAAGTTCAATATGATCATCAAAAATAGGTGATTTAATTTCATGATGAATTGGCACAGGATCCAATGTTGACTCGGGAAAAAGGTTGAAATCAGGTGAAGACACCGGAGTCATTATTGAATCAGGAAGTAAAATTGAATTACTAAGTTGAGGTTCATGATCATATTCATTTTCAAGTTCGATTTCAGACGAGGAATAACTTGCCAAACCTTCAATATTATTTGGAGTTTGGGCAAGTTCAAATGACGGTTCTAAAATGGAACCTTGATTTTCAAAACTACATGACTCTTCGGCTCTAACAGAATGGTTACCGACATCAGAACTGGCCAAACGGTGAGAATGTAAAGATTGGACCATCATTTCTATGTCGTGATTACGAACGTTTTGAGCCTGAGTCATGGCTTCAAGCATCTCTTCATAGGTGATATGTTCATTGTTGTGTTGAAAAGATGAAGTGTTGTCTTGGAATTGGTAGTGAAATTGTGAGTCCATCAGATTTTGGGATTTGTGTTTGGACTCACGCATACTCATTTCCAAAATTGATAGTTTTCTATTTTGGACTGGTGGATCTGAGTAGGAATCTTGGAAATATTGTGGACTAAGTGGAGAGGGGGGACAATTTGGTTGAAAATTGGACTCGGGATAGGTGAATCCTGAAAATCACCTAGAGGGGGGGTGAATAGGTGATAATGCTAATCAATGCACAATTTAAAAATTATGATGCAACAATCTCACAAAGCAATTGAATATAGCAATGAATGTAGAGAGCAAGTAATAAGAGCAATGAAAATAGAGTAAGAAATAAGAGCAAGTAAACCAAACGCAAACACCGAGAATTATTATCGAGGTTCGAGCACCCAGCTCTACTTCCCCGCCTTCCCCAGAAGGATTCCAACCACTTCCACTATCACAAAGATGTCACAAATACACCGGAGTACCCAACTCTACAATCTCAAGTACAAGCAATCTCTGAGTAGTCAAAAGACCACAAACTCTCTCTTGCAAAATTCTCTTCCCTTACAAAGGTCCTTAGAGAATAATGAGTAGGAATGAAGCTCTTGTGTGCAAGGAGAAAAGAAAAAGAAGTCAGAGAGTTCTTGAAAACACTTCAGAAAATGAGAGAGAATTTCAGCACAAAAACCAAAAAACCAAGTCTTTTGAATGCCTTAAACTTGTGAAAATTTTGAGAATTTTTCTAGTAACCAACCTCTCCCTAAACACCCCTATTTATAGGAGAGGGCTAGGGTTAGGAGATAAAACATATTTAAGGCTAATTAGAAAGTATTAAAACCAAAATGTCATTTAAACACACTTAAGTGAGAAAAGGACAAAAAATAAACCAGCTTAGAAAATAGCCGTTACTGTTCAAACGGCTACCTCGGTCGACCGGCCGGTCGACCGCTAGTTCAAAAAAATAGCCGTTGCAGGCTGACGGTCGACCGCCCGGTCGACCCAAAGATACAGAGAGCAGAGTCTGTCAGTCAGGCAAGTCTCGGTCGACCGTCCGGGTTGACCGTGAAACGTGCACACTGACACGCACTGCTGCCAGAACCCCGGTCAACTGGGTCGGCCGACCGGCTTGACCAGACATAAGGTCGGTCAACCCGGGCGGTCGACCGGCTCAGGTCAAAAGCTAAAACAAAAACGGAATTTTGAGGAGAAATCTATTTTTAACAAAATAGTTTTGAATAGGGATATATATAATGGATAAAAATGAGTTTGTAGGCTGAAGATTGTATACAAACTATTTTTGTACATGTTATAGGAAATATGTTTGGAAACAAGATGTGCGCAAAAACGTGTGTGATAGAGCTTCAAACCTATTCACTATTCTTTAACAAAACTCTTAACTAAAAACAAATCTAATAAATTATCTTGAGCAATCTTGAAGTCTTGATCCATGCAATGCCTTGCTAGAGCCTTCTCTTCTATGTTCCTTCCTTGATGTGCAAAACGCCTTCTTTGCTTCATGAACCTAGAAGTTCTTGCAATAGCTAAGCAATGGCCTCCAAAAATGGTACTAACCTGAAACTTATCTTAAACAAACTAATTAGTACCAAATAGCTCTTATTTGTTTTGTTATCATCAAAACTCTAAACAAATGGAGAGTGTAACCTTTTGGGCCAACAATCTCCCCCTTTTTGATGATGGCAAAACAAATAGGCTATAAACAAAAATATAGGGGAGGAGAAAGCTCCCCCTAAAATTATGCTATATTAAACAAAGAAAAACAATGTAATTTGTAATTTGCAAGTAAACATCATGAAACCAAAAACCATGAGAATTTAAAACACTTGCAAAACACTTAAACTCAAATTACAAGAATTCATGAAAATACATCAAAAAAACTAAAAACATATATAAACTCATATGGAACCAATACCATATGAACTCACATAAACTCATTCTCCCCCTTTTTGTCATACATCAAAAGGGTTAAGAAAACATTTTTATTCAATAACACAAACATTAAGTTCACCACAAATGAATGAAAATCTAGCAAAATCAAGTGGTTAGTGAAAATATCGGCAAGTTGCAAATCTGTAGAAACATAATCAATATCTATATCTCCTTTCTCAAAATGATCTCTAAGAAAGTGATATCTAATCTCAATGTGCTTGGTCTTACTATGTTGATTTGCATTCTTAGTCATATGAATAGTACTAGTATTATCACAAAATATTTTTATATGATTATAATGCAAATCATAATCAAGGAGAGTATATTTCATCCAAAGGACTTGTGCACAACAAGCCCCCGCGGCAACATACTCCGCCTCGGCGGTTGAGAGAGCTACGGAATTTTGTTTCCTAGAGGACCATGAAACAAGACAATTACCAAGAAATTGACATGTCCCACTAGTACTCTTTCTATCTACTCTACAACCCGCATAGTCGGCATCCGAATAACTCGTCATTGAGAAATCTCCGGTTTTCGGATACCATAGACCCATTCCAATTGTGCCCTTAATATAATGAATAATGCGTTTTACCGCAATAAGATGGGACTCCTTAGGACACGATTGAAATCTAGCACAAAGACACACACTAAACATGATGTCCGGCCTACTTGCCGTCAAATATAAAAGACTACCTATCATGCTTCTAAACAATTTAATATCAACATCTTTACCTTGGTCATCCTTATCAAGCTTGGTTGTAGTTGACATGGGAGTGTTGCAAACTTTAGAGTCTTCAAGTCCAAACTTCTTTACGAGTTCCTTTGCGTATTTAGCTTGGCATATGAAGTTTCCATCTTGCAATTGCTTGATTTGGAGTCCAAGAAAGAAATTAAGCTCACCCATTGAAGACATTTCAAATTCACATTGCATAACCTTTTCAAATTCCTTGCATAAAAACTCATTAGTAGAACCAAAAATTATATCATCAACATAAATTTGCACAATTAAAATGTCATTATCAACATGCTTAGTGAATAGAGTTGTATCTACTTTGCCTTTAATAAAATCATTTGAAATGAGAAAACTAGAAAGCCTTTCATACCAAGCTCTTGGAGCTTGTTTCAATCCATACAAAGATTTATCAAGTTTAAAAACAAAATCGGGATGAACATGATCAACAAAACCGGGAGGTTGAGCAATATAAACTTCTTTATTTATAAAACCATTCAAAAATGCACTTTTCACATCCATTTGAAAAAGTTTAAAATTTTTGAAAGATGCAAAAGCTAGTGTCATCCGTATGGCTTCAAGCCGTGCTACGGGTGCAAAGGTCTCCTCAAAGTCAATTCCCTCAACTTGAGTGTAACCTTGGGCCACTAACCTAGCTTTATTCCTAATGACATTACAAGACTCATCCATCTTGTTTCTAAAGATCTACTTAGTACCAATTATTGGTCTATCGTGGGGCCTAGGAACAAGGTGCCAAACTTTGTTGCGCTCAAATTGATTGAGTTCCTCTTGCATGGCTAGCAACCAATATGAGTCCGCCTCAGCTTCGAGGATGCTTTTGGGTTCAAAATGAGAAATGAAAGCAAAGTTACCACATAGGTCATGGAGTTTGGAGCGAGTTGTTACCCCTTTAGATGCATCACCTAAGATGAGCTCCTTGGGATGATTTGTGGCATATCTCCAAGCTTTAGGAAGCGGTTGAGAGCTTTCCTCTTTATCCTCTTGAACGTCACCAATTTGTTCTTGCTTATCATCTTGAGCGGGTGAGTCCTTCAAGGATAGTCTCTCCATGTTATCACCTAATGGTTCAATCTCTACAACATTCTCAACAAACACATTAGATTCTTCAAATTTAACATGCATGGATTCTTTAATGGTAAGGGAAGATCTATTGAATACTCTATAAGCTTTACTAGTAGTAGAGTATCCAACAAAGATAGCTTCATAAGCCTTAGCATCAAATTTACCCAAGTTATCTTTAGTGTTCAAAACAAAACACTTGCATCCAAAAACTTTGAAATATGCAACATTAGGTTTTCTAAAATGATACATTTTTAAAAGATGTTTTGGAAGAATTTTTACATAAGTAAATACGATTTGATATATAGCATGAGGTGTTTACGGCCTCGGCCCATAGATATTGAGGGAGGTCATACTCACTTATCATTGTCCTAGCTATCTCCTGAAGTGTTCTATTTTTCCTTTCTACAACTCCATTTTGTTGTGGAGTTCTAGGACAAGACATTTCATGCTTAATTTCCTTTTCATCACAATAAGTCATGAAGAGTTGGTTAACAAACTCACCACCTCTATCACTCCTTATTCTCAAAATCGAAAAACCTTTTTCTTTTTCAACTCTTTTTCAAAAAATCTTAAAATGAGCAAAAGCTTGATCTTTGTGTTCCAAGAAGAAAATCCAAGTGAAACGGGAAAAATCATCAACTAAAACAAATGTAAATCTACTACCATTTAAGCTCTTAGTTTTAGTAGGTCCAAAAAGATCCATATGAATTAATTTTAAAGGCCTAGTTGACATGATATCCTTGATTGGTTTGAAGGAAGACTTGGTTTGTTTCCCAAGTTGGCACGCACCACAAATGCGGTCTTTCTCAAACTTCAAGTAAGGTATACCCTTCACCAATTCCTTAGCATTAATTCTAGAAAGATGGTCAAAAGATGCATGTCCTAATCTTCTATGCCAAAGCCAAGAATTTTCATCAAAAGCATTTAAGCATTTAGTAGAACATTCCACATTAAGCATGTCAATGATATAAACATTATCATTACGAAAACCGGTGAGAATACAATCATTGGTTTTAACATCAAAAATCTTGCAAGAAGAATCATCAAAAACAACCTTAAGACCACGGTCACAAAATTAACTAATGCTAAGCAAATTATGCTTCAAACCATCAACAAGTAAAACATTTTCTATAATAGGAGATGCACCAATTTGAATGTTACCTATACCGATGATAGTGCCTTTGGAGTCATCCCCGAAGGTGACGGAGCCACCTTCCTCGTACCTTGATAGGGTTGTAAAGTTATTGATGTCCCACGTCATGTGTCTTGAACAACCACTATCAAGGTACCACCGCTCCCTACGTCTTGGAGCCTTGGTGTGTACCTACATCAAATAATTTAGGACTTGATTTTGGTACCCATATTTTCTTGGGTCCTAAAGAGTTAGTTTCATTAACCCAAACAAGATTATTGGTTCTATTTATTTGGTCATAACAAAATTTAGCCAAATGTCCATTCTTACCACAATATGTGCATCTATATACTCTACCATATTTAAAAGCGTAGTGAGTGTGTGATTTGTGAGCATGAGAATTGTGAGCATGAAAAGATTTAGCATGAGAAGTGTTATGTGTAGTGTGAGCATGAGGAATCTTAACATGTGAATCTTTAGCATGAGAGGTGTGCTTTTTAGAAAGCATTTCTTCAAGTTTCTTAGTGTTAAAAGCACAATCCTTTAAAGTCTTTTCAAAATCAACAATTCTAGTTTTCAAAGAAGAAATTTCTTTTTCATCAATCTTAGAAAATTTTGCTTTACAAGCAACTTTGTAAGCACAAAATTCATTTTGGGTAGAAATGAGATTTGAAGAAATTTTATTTTTTTCTTTAGAAATAATAGCAAGTTGATTTTTGAGAAAAGCAACTTCCTTTTCCAATTTAGAGCATTCAATCTTTTTATTATCATAGGTTTCTGAAAGTTCAACAAAGGCATGAACAAGATCTTCTTTACTTAATTCATCATTTTCATCATCAAGAGGTTGAGGGGTTACCTTTGGTGTGTTTGCCATGAAACACATGTTGCCGTATCCACCTCTTCTTCAGACTCGCTTTCCGAATCCCAAGTTGCCTTGTACGCTTTCTTTTCTTCCGGTTTCTTTGGCTTGAAGGAGGAGGTCATTTTCTTCTTAAACTCGGGCAATCGGCCATGTTATGTCCGGGCTTTCGGCAATTGTAGCATATAATTCTTCTCTCCTCTTTGCCTTCAAATTTCCTTCGGAAGTTGAGCTTGTTCCTCCGGTACATTCTCTTCACATTGCGAACAAGTAGTGATAGCTCCTCATCTTCTTCTTCATCTTCTTCATCGTCTTCAAGAGTGGATGAAGACTTGAAGGCTATGGATTTCTTCTTTAGTGGAGCGGCCTCTTCTCTTGCTTTCTTTTCCATCTCATGGGTCTTTAAGTTCCTAATGAGACTAATTAGGTCCATCTCATCCTTGTCATTCAATTCTTTTAAGGTGGTGGCCTTGATCTCCCATGATGTAGGAAGTGCCCGAATCACTTTTCGCACCTTTTGGTCATTGGAGATGTCATCACCTAAAGAAGAAAGAGCATTGGTGATTTTAGTAAATCTAGTAATCATACAATCAATAGGTTCTTCATCAATCATTTTAAAGGATTTATATTGGGACCTTAAGAGATCTATCTTAGCTCTCTTAACTTGTGAAGTCCCCTCGTGTGTGACCAATAAATGTTGTCAAATCTCAGAGGCGGATTGGCAATGAATTACCCGTGTAAGGTCATCCTCATTCAAGGCGGTTAAGAGGAAATTTTGGGCCTTGGAGTTAGCCTCATATTCTCTAAAGGTGAAGTCGGTCCATGTGCTCTCATCACTATCGGGTGCAACATAGGTTTGGTCAAGGATTTAGCTACTAAGCTACCCAAAGATTGCAAAAAGATAGTCATCCTAACCTTCCAAATAGGGAAGTTGAGTCTATCAAATTTAGGAGGGGTTTTGATGTTATCGGCCATGTTTACTAGTGAATGACAAATGGAATGCAAATGTTGATTAGCAAATTTTAAGGATCTATCTATGGATGTTATGCCAAAACCTAGAGTTCAAGCTCTGATACCAATTTAAAATCACCTAGAGGGGGGTGAATAGGTGATAATGCTAATCAATGCACAATTTAAAAATTATGATGCAACAATCTCACAAAGCAATTGAATATAGCAATGAATGTAGAGAGCAAATAATAAGAGCAATGAAAATAGAGCAAGAAATAAGAGCAAGTAAACTAAACGCAAACACCGAGAATTGTTATCGAGGTTCGAGCACCCAGCTCTACTTCCCCGCCTTCCCCAGAAGGATTCCAACCACTTTCACTATCACAAAGATGTCACAAATACACCGGAGTACCCAACTCCACAATCTCAAGTACAAGCAATCTCTGAGTAGTCAAAAGACCACAAACTCTCTCTTGCAAAATTCTCTTCCCTTACAAAGGTCCTTAGAGAATAATGAGTAGGAATGAAGCTCTTGTGTGCAAGGAGAAAAGAAAAAGAAGTCAGAGAGTTCTTGAAAACACTTCAGAAAATGAGAGAGAATTTCAGCACAAAAACCAAGAAACCAAGTCTTTTGAATGCCTTAAACTTGTGGAAATTTTGAGAATTTTTCTAGTAACCAACCTCTCTCTAAACACCCCTATTTATAGGAGAGGGCTAGGGTTAGGAGATAAAACATATTTAAGGCTAATCAGAAAGTATTAAAACCAAAACATGTCATTTAAACACACTTAAGTGAGAAAAGGACAAAAAATAAACCAGCTTAGAAAATAGCCGTTACTGTTCAAACGGCTACCTCGGTCGACCAGCCGGTCGACCGCTAGTTCAAAAAAATAGCCGTTGCAGGCTGACGGTCGACCGCCCGGTCGACCCAAAGATACAGAGAGCAGAGTCTGTCAGTCAGGCAAGTCTCGGTCGACCGTCCGGGTCGATTGTGAAACGTGCACACTGACACGCACTGCTGCCAGAACCCCGGTCGACTGGGTCGGCCGACCGGCTTGACCAGACATAGGGTCGGTCGACCCGGGCGGTCGACCGGCTCAGGTCAAAAGCCAAAACAAAAACGGAATTTTGAGGAGAAATCTATTTTTAACAAAATAGTTTTGAATAGGGATATATATAATGGATAAAAATGAGTTTGTAGGCTGAAGATTGTATACAAACTATTTTTGTACATGTTATAGGAAATATGTTTGGAAACAAGATGTGCGCAAAAACGTGTGTGATAGAGCTTCAAACCTATTCACTATTCTTTAACAAAACTCTAAACTAAAAACAAATCTAATAAATTATCTTGAGCAATCTTGAAGTCTTGAGCCATGCAATGCCTTGCTAGAGCCTTCTCTTCTATGTTCCTTCCTTGATGTGCAAAACGCCTTCTTTGCTTCATGAACCTAGAAGTTCTTGCAATAGCTAAGCAATGGCCTCCAAAATGGTACTAACCTGAAACTTATCTTAAACAAACTAATTAGTACCAAATAGCTCTTATTTGTTTTGTTATCATCAAAACTCTAAACAAATGGAGAGTGTAACGTTTTGGGCCAACAAATCCCCACTGACTCTGTGAAGAGTTGAAATCGTTATGGAAATTATAGTTATAAGATTGGGGACATGGGTTGTATTGATTCGGATAAGACCAATCCGGCACACTAGGTTGGTTAAAGTTATGATATGCCGGGTTGGTAATATCCGAAAAAGAGTTTGATGTATAATATGGATTATTATTGAAGTTAAAAAAATTGTTATTATAAGCCATATCACACAATGGAATACAAACAAAAAGAAAGAAAAACAAACAAATAAACAAACAAAAAAGAAAAAATTCTAGCCTAAGTTAGGGTAGACCTATGACCTAGATGACTCCTAACTGATTGACTGTCCACGGGAGGTTTAATGTAGACTTTGACCACAAGCTAATCAGCCAGGTCAGGGCAAGGTTGGTGGGAGGTTTTCCGTCAAAGACGTTCCTTAATTAAATAACCACCAACCTTCGGGCTTTCGGCCCTTAATCCCTTTCCTAGACACTGATTTGGCAAGAGTCAAATTCCAACACCTTTCTCCCTTAGGATAATCTCCTAATTGAGTCCGAGATGTCCCTAGGGCCAACGTCTACTCATTTTAGTTAGGCTTGGGTTAGTGGTACTTGGAATCTGATTTTTGGGCCAAGGAAGGGTGACTAAATCCCCACCTTATCTTGTTATGGGTTAGTGCCCTTAAGATAAGTTTGTGCAAGTGTACAAGATATGTAAATAAGATTCACTCAAAGCAATGAAAATCAACCAAGAGATGAGTCCTATTCTACATGCAATGCGAACGTACCTTGCTCCAGCACTCTTCAACAGTAAAAATAAATGAATTGAAAAGAAAAGACACGTGCCTAAAATGCAAACGTCTAATCAATTTTTTATCTTTTTCAACAAGTATTTTACTGTTGTTTTATTAGCAGGCTTTTGGTGATGGCATATAAGAAAAACAAATTGCAGAAAACTAGAATTTTGCAAGTCAAAAAGCCCTGCAAAAAATAACGTTAGTAGTCAACTCCTTTTTGCCGCGGATCCGCGGCTTTGGCCGCGAAAACGCGGCAAAGCAGAGGGCACTTGGTCTCTGCTTTCTAGAGCAGAGGCCCAATACCACTTATATGTTACTGCAATTTTATTGTCCTGCTTTGCTTGCCTTCTAACCTGCAACAGAGAAGAAAGTTCATTTTAGTTCTAAAAAATTTTCAATAAAAATCAAATTTCAATAAAAACGTTACCCTCCCCGGCAACGACGCCAAAATTTGATTGAGGTAAAACCTGCACAAAAAATACAGAATTTTAGATTTAGAAATAAAGATGTGCAAGTGCTCAATTCTTACCGCTATAGCAAGTGGCTATGCGGGGCGTGATCCACAAGGAGGGTTTTGCGATAGAAGCGTTTACGTTTCTTTATTGAAATCTTAATGAAGATAAAACGAAGATTCTTCTTTGTTTAAAGAAATGAAAATGAAAAAGAAAGTTATGTTAAAGTTAGAAAGAAAATGAGAGATGAAGAAGGTGGAGAGAAATGGAGAATGACTATTTACAAAGAAAGGGGAAAGAAAGTGACTATGTACAAATGAGTCGAAAAAAATGATTTGGAAGAGGTGGTGATCTATACTAAAGAAATAAAAGAAAAGAAAGAAAGAAGAGTGAAGAAATACTTACCTAGGTTGATTGATGACTTACCTGGAAACCTTTGCATGTTCTACCTTGCATTCGGAGGCGTTCAACGCATAGACCATACGATCGAGCTCCGTCCCCGTGCGCATTATATCAGCAAGCTAAGCAAGAATGAATTGATACGAATCTTGAGGAGGAGAACGTCTTCATGAACTATCGTTGGCACTCACACAACATCGTTATACTAATGCTTCTGGCTTCACTTGCAAACTCATCAAAATCAAAGGAGGTAAAGTAGAAAGAGGGAAAAGAAAATGAAAGTAAAGAAGAAAATAAAAATATTACCTTTTATTGCTTGAAACGATAGAAGAAAGGAGAAGGGAGTGTCACTCTCAACATAGGCCTTCATCTCTTACTTACATGAATCTTCATCTAACCTAAGCTTACATACACATTACATAAAAAGAAAAGAAAAACTAAACTACAAAATGAAAAACTAGTCTAAATCCTATCTCTACCTGGTCCTGGTCTGATGTATTTCCCGTATCTTCTTCTGATTTTCTTATTTTTGCTTCAAAAGTTGACAAAACAGCCTTTGATTGTGCTTGATTCAGGGAGGATTCTTCTCAACCTTTCTTATATGCCAAGATTTTGCCCTGATTTCTTCATCTTGATTCAGGGAGGATTCTTCTCAACCTTCCTTATATGCCAAGATTTTGCCTTAATTTCTTCATCTTGATTCAGGGAGGATTCTTCTCAACCTTCCTTATATGCCAAGATTTTGCCCTGATTTCTTCATCTTGATTCAGGGAGGATTCTTCTCAACCTTCCTTATATGTCAAGATTTTGCCCTGATTTCTTCATTTCAAATTTATTCTAAATTAATCAGAATTTGGTGGGCTTTTGGGCTTGTTTCTCTTCATCTCCTTAAGGAATGGGCCTGCAAATAAATTAAACATTTAATTAAGACAATGCAGATTTTATTCTATAATAAGTATGAAAATATGATAATAAATGTTCAACATTAGTGACCAATCAACAATCTCCCAACTCTATTATCACTCTTTTTAATTTCTTTGTATATATCCATTTTCTATTTTCTCCACCTTCTCAATCTACCACTTTCTTCCTAACTTAACTTTAGCCTATTTTTCTTTTCTTTTAAAGAACTAAAAGAATATCTTTAGCCATTCATTGTAACTTAAAAGAGAACTTACTAAAAAGCTTTCATCGCTAGTCCCTCCTTCCTGATCACGACCCGCATAGCACTTCTGTAACGGTAGTAAAGAGTACTTTACATTCTATTTTTAAGTTCTGAATCAGTATTCTTGTGTGCAGGTAAAACCATAATTAAATTTTTGCGCCGTTTTCGGAGAGGGACAGTAAGTAATTCTTTTTTCAAGTTTACATTTTTTGGTAAACCTTCTTCTTTGTTCTTGGTGTATGGGTTTAACAACAAGAAAATTTTTATTGCAGTGGACATATAAGTGGCCCTGGACTCTTCTCAAGAAAGCAGGGCCCAGAAGCCCTCAGATTTGCTACACTTAGTGGCAATCTGAGTGAACTACTAACCTGTAGTTTTACAGGTTAGCTGAATTGGAAAGTTAAATTTCTGCAGCTATCTATTTTCTTGATTAACTTACTATACTTACTTTCTAACCTCAACAATAAAATGATGTTTTTTAAATGCTAAAAACAGTTTAGACTTTGCATTTAGGCACGTGTCTAATTAGTTTACATTTATATTACTGTTGAAGAGTGCTAGAGCAAAACGTACGTATGCATAGCATATAGTTTAGAAAATATTCTTGAGTGATTATTTGCTTGTTGAATGTTACTTTTCTATATCTTGCACACTTTGCACAATCAATCTTAAGGGTTTGTCCTATAAACAAGATAAGGTGGGGAAGTCATTACCCTCCCTTAGCCCACAAATAATTCCTCACTTACTAACCCAAGCCTAACTAAAACTGAGTAGACGTTGGCCCTAGGGACATCTCGAACTCATATAGGAGACTGACTTGATGGAGAAGTTGATTTAGATTTGACTCTTGCCAAATCGGTGCCTACGGTTGGGGATTGAGGGGCGAAACCCCGAAGGTTTGTGGTTTGGCATAATTAGGCCCGTTGCTCAGGTACAGATACCTCCCACCGATCTTGCCCCTACCTGGCCGATTAACTTGTGGATAGATTCAGCAATATCCCCCCCGTGGACAGTCTAACTAGTTAGGAGTCGTTTAGGTCTAAGGTTACCCTAACTTAGGTTAGAATTTTTCTTTTTATTTGTTTGTTTATTTTTTTGCTTGATTTTGACATTTCTTATGTGATATGGCTTATAACAACAGTTTTTCCAACTTTAACGGTAATCCATGTTACACCCCGACCTCTTTTTTGGATGTTACCAACCTGGCATATCATAACTTTAACCAACCTAGTGTGCCGGATTGGTCTTATCCGAATCAATACATGCCCCAGTCCCAATACTATGAACAAGACTGGAATAATAAGCACTGCTCTTTACAGTGTCAATGGGGATATAACTCTCATGAGTCATATTGTCAACCACCCAACCAACATCTAACTTCATATACTCCTTCTCTTGAACAACCATTCGAAGAATCAATTGACTGAGAAAAGAGGATGGAAGCCTTAGACGAGCTTAAGTGACAAATTTAAATTTTAGAAGACTCAAAATCCCGTCAAAATTTTCAAATCACAGATCCTTACTCTATTTTTCAAGGAGAACATGCTAACTTAGAAAAGAGTATGGAAACCATGATTCAATGCAAAAATGATCCACTCGATATGATAGAAGCAATACTTAGTAGATTTAAAAACATGCGTAGGAATAAGGAAACTCTCCCTACCCAATCTTTAACTATCCTCGACAATTCTAGCCATATTGATGAAAACTAAGAATTATGGTATCCTGAAGACTTTGACCAAGATTCAATTTCACCATAAAACATTGAACTTGACCAATATCAACCCATAGACGAATTGGTGAGTTTTCATCTTAATGAATGTGAACCCAATCCCTAACTTTGTGATTCAGTTTCCATCTTCGAATCTATGTTGACTCTGGTTTTCTTACCCAATTTGGACCAATTTGCCAAGCCAACATTTATTCCCGTATCCATAGATCTAGAAATGGACTCACCAATTTTGGATAGTTACATTCCATTGATGGAAAAAGAATGTCAATATCAATTCTTGGACTTTAACTCAACTCTTGAAGCAAAGCTAACTCTTGAACCCAAAGTTGATTTTCCTGAGTTAGTATTGGTTCCTGAACCTATCGTTCTTGAGTCCAAGTCAACCATTCCACAAAATCATATTCTTTTGTTGGACATAGGTATAGACCATGATGAATCCATGATGATTTTTTAGGACTCGTCATGTAAAGGGAATAAGTTTCACGATAAGATCTTTCATGATCCTATTCATACTGGGAACTGTAAATATGTAAATAGAAAAGAGGTCAATAAAGGTGGGTTCCATGAACCACCACATTATCTTGATTGGGTAGCAACACTTGACCCAATCAGACCACTACCGAACCACCACCATAAGGTAATATTTTCCTTCCCTTTCTTTTTTTTCATGCATCTATGCATTAATTCATACATTGAGGATAATGCATGAGATAGGTGTGGGGGAGGGTTCTAACATAACTTAGGTTTTTCTTTTTTAAAAAAATTTATTAACATTTTCTTTACTTTTAAAAAACTTTTTGAAAATAGAAACAATATTTTGACATATTTTTGTAGGAAATTAAATCAATTTTAAGGAATAGGAGAATCATAATTAGGATTTCTTATACTTAGTCAAAAAAAATTATTTGTTTGATTTTCAAGGTTAAGAAGAAAATTTGAAAAAGTAATTTAGTCTTGATTTTTACCTTAATGATATGTACATGCTTTATACACTTACACACTTAGGGTTCAAAAACAAATATTCTCATGCCTTATTAAAAAAAAGAAAAAAAAGAAATATATATAAATCCTCTGATTAAGCTGGGTATTTGTGCCTCATAAAGCATAAGTATTCACGCCTAAAGGCGGTTCATATAATAAAATTCTTAGTTTTGTGGCCTTGTTTGCTCGGGTCCTTAAGACCTTGGGGTGTTTTCTCACCCGGTGCTCTAAGACTGCTTGGTTTGGAAGTCACCAATTAAAGGCTCATTACATGGGCAGATTAGAAAGCCTAATAGAACAAAGAAATAATATCACCAAAAAATAAAAGGAAAAAAGAAAATAACAGTAAGGTATAAGAGTTAGAGTGAAAGAACCCAAATCAAAATTTTACGGTCACAAAGGTGCATATGACTTAGGGTAAAATAATAGATTAGATGAAAAATATAGTTTGACTCCTTATTTTGATTGACAACAAAATTTTGAATAGAGACTAAGCTTAGGAATGAAAAATTCAGTTTTTCTATAACTTTTAGATTACTTGAACTCTTACAATAATACTTCAATTTTTCTCTTTCAAAATGCTTTTTGAAAATACTAACTCTTTATTTTTCTTTCTTTATGGATTTTGTGGGTGTAATCTATTGAAAACCCTCACGAGACAAAACTCGTCCTCTAGGGGGAACCTAGAGGTTTAATGGCTTGTTGCACAAGCTCAGTGCAATCGCGTGACCTGTGAAAGTGGTTTAATAATCTTTGGCTTAGTTTTATTGTTTTGCTCGAGAACAAGCAAAAGATAGGTATGGGGGTGTGATCGATCGCTGATATTGCATAATTATTATCACATTCTCTTACTTATTATATAATAAACTCTATTTTTAATCCTATTTATTGTCTAATTTATATGCAGGCCCATTGCTAATGGAAAAGGAAGAGAAACGAGCCCAAAATCCCATCAAAATTCTGATTTAATTCAGAATTAATTCAAAATTAGAAGATCAAGGTAGATCAAGGCAAATCAGAGAAGATAAAATCGGTAGAAAATTAGTTAAAACAAATCTTTAAAAATTAATTGGTTAAAGCCAAAGATCAAATGCCATTTCGTCAAATCCATGAGCTGAAACGGGAAATCCACAACCAGATAAAAGGAAATCACAAATCCAGGAGCTATAGCCCCCGGGTGTGGCCAGGCCCCACAGAAACACGGCCAATGTCACATTTTCGCAGCTTTGTTGATTCAGTTGGGGGAGAGTTTGCTCCCCTATCTTCGTACGCTCCTCCTCGTTGGGTTTTTGCCTATAAATACAGGGTTTTCAAAGACTACAAGGGATGATCAAGCAGAGATAGATTTTAGGCCAGTTTTTCATTTTTATTAGTATAGGTTTTTATTTTTCTTTTCATATAATTTTCACTTTTCTTTATGGAATTGAGAGGAGAGACGAGTTTCATGGAGGAATAAGAGCAAACTTGTACTGAGGGTACACCGGTATAAGTATGTCTTTTTTTCATTATTATTTGAATCGAATCGAAATTTCTTTTTCTTTTTTACTCTTATTTTTGTTTGCTTTCCTCTGATGTATTGCAATCCAAGTGTATCTGATAGCCTCGAGACTGCTTCGCTATTGCAAGTGCCCTTGATGGTCTATCGTGATGAACAACCATTCTTTTGCTAATTTAGCTTGCCCTTTTATTCATAGTATAGATGGGGAACGGGGAAGATCCTACACGCTGTGATTGATCACCTTCAAAGACCAAGTAAGTCGTAGCTACAGATTCAAGGTATATGAGCATTGAAGAGGTAAGTAGTTTTTAGGTTTAACTTTCTTTTTTTTTCTTTTAACTTTTAGTTGAAATCACCAACACCACAATCTCCCAACTCATTATCACTCTTTTTAATTTCTTCGTACATATTCATTTTCTATTTTCTCCACCTTCTCAATCTACCACTTTCTTCCTAACTTAACTTTAACCTATTTTCCATTTCTTTTAAAGAACTAAAAGAAGACCTTTACCCATTCTTTGTAACTTAAAAGAGAACTTACTAAAAAGCTTCCATCGCTAGTCCCTCCTTGTGGATCACGACCCGCATAGCCGCTTGCTATAGTGGTAGTATTGAGTACTTGCACATTCTATTTTTAAGTTCTAAAATTCTCTATTCTTGTGTGCAGTGATTGAAACTTGAACGAGAGAATAAATATGTACAAAAATAAAAACAAATAATCAAAGAATCATAAGGTTAGATTCTTCTTGTTGTTCAATTCTATCTGCTGCAGTAAGGGCCAAAGCGGGTCGTGTTCTACTGGGAGGGAGGTGATGGAAGCGTTAGCACCACGGTATATCTGTAGTCAAGACATAGAAGAAAAGTTGGTTATAGTTTAAAATAAGAAAGTAGATCTAATCAAGAGGGAGAGTCTAGGTCGCTAATCTGCCTTCATGACTAGTCTCGATCTAGGGGTTGCATCCTTTTAAACTAATGAAACATTCATTTAAGTTGTTAACCTTAAGTAAGAAGAGTAAAATATCAAACTTAACTGTAGATCACCTAGAGGGGGCGAATATGTGATAAGCTGATCTAATGATGAATTAATGCAGAATTAAAAACTATTTTAGCAAACTAAAAACTATTAAGCTAAACACACTATGTATAACATTAGAGTGTAGCTGAATTCTCGGTGAAGGGCTCTAGACTATCTCTTAAAGATTTTTCTAGATAAGAGTTGAGGTGCCGCTATGGCTCTCTTGGTTGAATACAAGTGTGAGCAAATAATCCCAAGCATACAACAATTAAGCACAAGATATATCAAGCATATAAAGAGATAAGCAATGTTAGTATGCAAGATATAAACAAAAGTGAGAGATAGAGAGAGCAATCGCAAACACGGGAGATTTGTTTCAAGGTTCGAGCACCTTGCTCTACGTCCCCGCCTTCAAACTATGAAGGATTTCCACTAAAAACGATCCCACCGGATCACTCGGTGCCGCAACACCTACAACGAGTTCACACTAGAACTCTTTGGACTTACTAGCCCCCTCACTTGTTCTCGCAAGAACAAACACACACAAGTACACTAGCTTGCCAAGGCCGCACCTCTACACCGAGCTCCCACAAGAACTTAAAACAACACGAACCCGCAAGTTCGCCTCCTCAAATATAATGATGAACACTTTGGTGATCTCAACACTTTGATCACCTAAAAACACTCTCACAATAACTCTCTTATAGGATTGATATAGCAATGGAAAGATCAATATGTGCGAGAAAAACTTGGATAGATTTGTGGTGAAAAACTCAAGAAATCACTTTTTCAAAACACTCTTGAAAGACTCTCCTTTTGATATTGAAGTATTTAGCTCTTAAATAAGTGGAGATAAACACTTAGAAAGGTAAGAACAACTATCTTGAAAATTCACTTCAAATCTTATAGAAAATAGCCCAAAATAATCCCATATAAATAGGCTCTAAAAACTAGCTGTTGGGGACAACTCAGCAGGAATTCCTACTGTCGGTCGACCGCCCCGGTAGACCGGCCAACGGTCAAATTTATGATCGTTGTGCCATCATCGACCGCCCGGTCGACCGAGGTCTAGATACAGAGAGTAGAAACTCTCTGCCGGTCGACCGCCCTATCGACTGGGGCCAGATCCAGAGAGCAGAGCTCTCTGGCGGTCGACCGGACCGTCCAATCGACCGGCAAAAGGCCTGGTCCAACATTTTTCAGGAATTAAAACTTGGTCTTTTTACCTTCAATAAAATCCCATAAATTCTTATAAATTTTATAAAAATAAGTTTATTAATATAATTTTATATACAAACATGTTTGATTAAAAATCAAAATATATTACAAACATTTTGAACTATTTTGGGATATAGAAATTTTGGCTTAAACAAAAATCTGTATTTTTCAAAAACTATCTCCAAATTGAAAAACGATTTTTTCAAATCTTCTCCAAATACAAAAAAAAAGATATTTTAAACACTTTTGAAGCTTAGTGTGTATGGATATGATCCACTACACATATATTATGAAATATCTATATTTTTGACAATAAGCTCTAAAATTAGTTTTGATAAAATGCATGTATATTTTGAAGCTTAAAAAATCAAACCGGTATTCTTTAAAACAAACATTCTTTTATGAAAATACAATAAATATTGTGTGTGAGTGTATATGAACTTGAACAATCTACTAACTAATCTATCCTTTACATCTTATTAAAAATAAATCTTGACAATTACAAAACCTGACACAAGTCTTCTTGAAAATCTTCTCTTGAAAGTCTTCTTCTCCTTCTTGACTTGGTCCAAACCTTAATCTAATGAGTTAGAGTCCTCTTGAGTACTTGATGCGATCTTGATGCACGAGCTCTTGAATCAATACATGCTAGCTTCAAAACTTGACTTTGAATCCTTTGTTGAAGCTAAACACCTACTAAGATTTTGATTAAATATCTGAGACTAAATAAATATAAGATCATTAGTACTATAGCTACATGAGTCAATCATCATCAAAACTAGAGTGATGGGCCTCTGGGCCAACATTCGCTACACTATGCCAAGCCAAACCTTAATTTTACCCTAAGCCAAACCCAATCCCTAATCATTAAATTATGCCAAACCATACCCCTAAACTTAATCTAAGGTCAAACCCTACTCTAATCCAAATCCAAGCCCTAATTATCTAAATCATTAAGTTGGGCTATCATCACTAAACTTCAAATGATTAATCTAACCCTAGATTGCTAATCCATTAGACTAATCAACTAACCCTAGATCTAACCCTAGTCGATCTGGTGTTTAGCTACCCTAAAATTATTTTAGCCTAGCATCCTTTTTATTTTATCCATCTTTTTATTTTTAAGATCAAAAAGAAAAAGAAGGAAGGAAGATTAAAGACAACACCAAAAACCAAACCAAGAACAAAGAAATAAAAAGGTAGACTTGAAATTAAAAGAACAAGAATAAGAACATAAAATTAAAAGATAACCTTTATTGATGCAATCCTTGGGTACAAGCCCCTTCTCCTTCCTTCTTACAATATCCAAGTCAAAGCCAACAGCAACTACAAAGAAAAAACTCAAAAAGAGGCTAAACTAATCAAAAAACCTAAATCCTTAACCCTAACCTTTTTCTTCTTCCCTCTTGATGAGGTGCTCTGTACGTAATGCAAAGTGTTCTTTTTGTAGAAGATTTGGGCTGAAGTCTTCAAAATAAAGCAGACCTCCTTCACACTCCCTCTATCTTTATTAATAAGCCACGAAAACGCGACTTTTATCGCGTTTCTGCTGTAATCTCGCGGCCAACTTCCACGCGCTTGAGCGCGTGGCCTCCACTTGTCTGTCCATCTGGGCGCCTTCTCTTAGATTCTGCATTCTGACCCTCGATCTTGAGAAGTCAGGATAACTTGGGAAGCAAGTTATCAAAAATCTAAATTTGAAAAGGATTCGATCTCTTTATGTTTATCTTTAAGCCTTTCTCTCCTTAGATTTGAATTGCAATTAGGAGTCCTACTTTGTCCTTCCTCCTCCTCCCCTAGATTTTAAATTAATAATTTAATATCTAAGTTTAGATTAGGTTAGATAAGATAGAAGCTTCTAAATTTCTAAAATAAATCATGCATGTGGGCTTCAATTGGGCTTCATTTATTTATCTTTAATTACTCAAGGCCTGCACAACACTAAACAATAAAATATTACGTAGTAGTACTTTATAAAAGAATAAGTAGGGAAATATGATGATACATATGATGATAAATATGCACTTTTGACTACCTATCATGCAGGTAAAACCTCAATCATTGTTCTTCTTCTTCCTCTTTTGTATTTTTCATTTGTTGTAGATTATGTAATAAGGAAGAGAGTAGTACATAGAAAGAAAGCAAGAGTGCTTGTAATGGAGGGTGACACTCTAGGAATGGTTCTCTCTTTATCTCTATTTGTTTTCTTCTCTCTAACTCCCTTTACAAGTTTAGCTAATTTTCTTCTCGTAGCAACTAAATAATAACCACTAACTTGCTAACTCCTTACTTGATAATTCATATGAATCTAATAGCCTCTGCTTGGCCTTGCTCTTGCAAGAGCCATTGATGGCTCATGGTGATGGATTCTAATACTCTAACATCCTAACTCTCTAACAAGCTAACATTACATTATTCCATGCTTGCTCTTATTTAGTTTTAATGGTTTAAGTATAGCTTGCACTTGTTTGTTGAGTTTGGATGTGATGAGTTATCTTATGGGTCATGCTTTGAAATGCTCTTGAACCAAGGACTAGTAATGGTCAAGGATACATGTGAGGCAACTATCACTAAAAGGTTAGTATGGTTAATGGAGCCATTAGTAGTTAGTAGCCATCAGTTTTCTTTCTTTTTCACTTTATTTTAGATATATCTCAAAAATCATAAATATATTCTTTTCTATGTTTCTCACTTCTTTGTTTTCACTGTATCCTTTTCTTTTTCGCTCTTTGTTTTCTTTTCTTTTCATTCTTTAAAAGCATAGAAGAACAGTTAACACACACGCAAATAGACCGGTAAAGCTTCTATCGCTGCTCGTCCTTATGGATTTGACTCGTTTATCCTCTATGCTATAACGGAACTATCGAGAAAGCCAAAGCATGCATTTTTAACTCTTGATTTCAAAATATACAGCGGTTTCACTCCGATCAAATTTTGGCACTATTGTCGGGGATGGGAATCATTTGATTTCATGTTTTTGTAAACTTTTCTTCTTTGTTTCTGAGTACATAGAACAATTTTCAGAATCTAACAGTAGTTAAAGCTCACATATTCCTGTTTCTCCTTGCTTAAGAAAGCAGTGAATTGTTGTCCACTTCTTTTTCAGGGGGTATCTTCAATTGCATATATCTGTGTATTCTGCTACTAGTTTCTTTTTTGATTACTTATGCATTATAATAATTAAGAACTAAAATATAGAAATTAGATGTTTTAAAATGATTTAGACATTTGCATCTAGGCACGTGTTGATTTCAATTCCAATATATTGTATTTTATTCTTGTGTTATTGTGATTTTGATGGAGGTGTACATATTGCGTTGCATATAACTTAGAACAAACCTTGAGTGATTTACTCGCTTTATTGTGTTCATTCTTGTCTATATTACACACTTGCACGAATTGAAATTAAGGGCAAAGCCCAACACAATATAAGGTGGGGAAGTCATTAACCTCCCTTAGCCCAAAAATCACCTCCCCACTCACACAACCCAAGCCTTAATAAAACTTGCTAGATGTTGGCCCCTAGGGACATCTCGGACTCATTTAGGAGATTGACCTAAGAGAGAAGTTGTTTAAGTTTGACTCTTGTCAAATCGGTGTCCAAGGTTGGGGATTGAGAGGCAAAATCTCGAAGAATAGTGGTTTGGCATAATTATACCCGTTGCTTTGGTATAAATACCTCCATAGGTCTTACCCCTACCTGGCTGATTAACTTGTGGTCAGATTTTCACAAGGTAACCCATGTGGACAGTCTTATCAGTTAGGAGTCGTCCAGGTCTAAGTCAACCCTAACATAGGCTTGTTTTCTTTTCTTTTTCTTTATTTATTTGTTTGTTTGTTTGTTTTCCTTTTTTGTAAATTGTGAAATAGATTTTAACAACAACAATTTTTTAATCATAATATGAATTCATATTTCATCCCGACCTCATTTGACTCAGATAACTCCGACCCGGCTGTGTACAATATGAACCAACCATATATGCCAGATTGGGATTTTCTGACTCAATATGACCCATTTCCCCAATCATATGACTATAATTTTTAAAATAATTTTCACTTTTCACAGAGTCAATGGGGATTGACCTCATCTAAGTCAAATTTTTCAACCACTTTGTCCACAATTTTCACAATTTTTGATTTTACTTACTATACTCCTTTTGCAGAACCACCCTCTGAAGAAAAATGCGGTTTGGAAGGAGTATAGAAGCCATGCTTGAGTTCCAATAACAAATTCAAAATTTGCTCAATTCACAATCCTTCCGACATCAAACTCCATTTATTCTTTTTCTAGAACATCCAATTGAAGAAAAATCTGAGCTAGAAAAAAGTTTGGAAATCTTTTGTGAAACAGCACAACAATTTCAAATATGTTGGACTCATCATCTTAACCAAATTTTCAAGGGTCATACTCATCTTTTCTAGTCATACCGATTCAAAATGAATAACCATTAATTCTGGAAATAAATATGGAACTCTTGCATAAGTCTCAGAAACAATAGTGAAATATGATAGACTTACGACTTCACCATAATTTCCAAAACCAACTTTCATACTCACCTTTTCAAGAAGAACCAATTGCAAAGAGTATGGAAGACATGATTCAGACTCAAAATTCTGTTACACGGCTTATTAATAGGTTAGAGTCAATAATGAGTGAATTGATCAATGAGAATGAGGAAAGTCTTTCTTGTCAACCTTTGACCAATTCTTCTATCCCTAACTCTATTGATTGGACCTAAGAATCATGTTATTTTAGAAAAAAAGATTCAATTTCAGACACACATGTGACTTGACCAAACTCCAAGTTTTGAAAGTCGCATTGACATTCTGGCAAGTTACCCTTTCTTGAAATTGAAATTGAACATGAAGTGATCTTGATCCTCATATTAGTGATTCCATTTCACTTTTTGATTCAATAATGACTTCAGTATCTTTACTAAATTTTTTTTATATTCTGGAGTCAACATTGAATCCTGTACCAGCATACTGTGAAATTGAATCACTAATATCTTATGATCAACTTCATTAATGAGGAAAGTATGTGAAAATCAATTTTTTGATTTGTACCCCATTTTTGAACCAATTTTGACTCCCCCTTTTGAATCTCGACTTGATCTGAGTCAAATTCTCGAGTTGGTATCGATTTTTGTTCTTGTTCCATTTGAGTCCAAATCAATCAACTCCCGAAATCACATTTCATTATTTGACAAAGGTATTGAACAAAATGATCTAAGAATTATTTTTGAAAATTGAAAATTAGGTGGGGATAATTTTTTAAATAAGACCTTTCACTTCATCATTCTTTTTATGGGTTATATTCGAAAGGTCCTAGTAGGTCCCTTTGAGATCCACAGTCTCTGAATTGGGCAGCATTTCGTGAACCAATCAGACCACCACCAGAACCATCACCTTGAGGTAATTTTTCCTTCCCTATTTGTTCATACATATACACATTCATGTTGCATTGAAGACAATGCATGAGATAAGTTTGGGGGAGGATTTACTAACATAGGTAGTTTTAAATTTTTTTCTTTTACACTTCTTTTGAGAAAATTTTTAGATTTCTCTTTTGTATAGAAACTCTTTTCTTTTTTTTTTAAAAACTTTTTGAAGCAAGAGAAATAGCTTTGATTTATTTTTAAGAAAGTTAAGAGGATCTTAGGAATTAAGAAGACCTAAAATTATGAATTTTTAAACTGAGTCAAAATAATAGATCTTATTTAAATTTTAAGATAAGAAAGTAAGATTGGAAAGATAATTTGATCTTTGAATTTTTTGCCTTAGATATATGCACTTCACATTAAACAATTTTTTGGGATTGGAACAGAGACTGAAAATACCATAAAAAATATCATATATATATATATATATATATATATATATATATATATATATATATATATATATATATACATATATATATATATATATATATATATATATATATATATATATATATAAAGATGATAAAACTACTTCTTAAAGCTGGGTAATTATGCCTCACGAAGCATGATTATTCACGCCTAAAAAAATGGACAAAACCAAAATAATTCCCTTTACTTTTGTGGCCTTGTTTAATCGAGTCCTTAAGCTTGAGGGATGTTTCCTCATCTGGTGCCTTAAAATCTTCTGGTTTTGGAGTCATTAGCTAAAGGCTCACTACCGAGTAAATAAGAAAGCTTAAAAAATTCAAAATAAAATACAAATAAATGGCATGAAAGTTAGAATTGATGTCCCAAAAATCTTCACAGTTCACAAAGTGCATATTTTTCTAAGAGTTTTATGAAAGATCAAAGAATCAATTCAATTTTAAATTCTTACATTTAATTTATAATAAGATTTTACATTTAGACTTAGTTTAAGGAAGAGTAATTTTTGGTTAACCTATGATCTTGGATCACTTAAATTTTCAAAAAATATTTCAACACTTTTCTCTATTTCAAAATACGTTTTCAAAATACTAACATTTGATTTCTTTCTTTATAGATTTTGTGGATGTAATCCGCTGAAAACTCTCAGGAGATAAAACTCCTCCTCTAGGGAAAACCTAAAGGTTTAACGGCTTATTGCACATGCTCAGTGCAATCGCGTCACCTGCGAAAGTGGTGTAATAATCTTCTTAATTAGTTTTCTATTTTGCTTGGAACGAGCATAAGATAAGTGTAGGGGTGTGATTAGTCTCTAAAATTGCATATTTCATAACACATCTTTACATTTATTCAATATTAAAATTACCTCTCTGGTATGTTCCTAGGTCCATGGTGTGAAATGAAGAAGAAGCCTAAAAATCCCATTTATTTGGTAATTTAAAGCCTATAAGAATAGCCATTGACTTTTGAAGAAGGATCTGTCAAAACCAGGTGTACATATCCAGAAACCAATAGCATTTACCGACAGGGGGACAAACCTACAGCGTGTGGCAGAAGGCGCAGCACGCGCGATGGCCGTACCATGGAGCCGCGCGTCGAGATTCGTTGCGCGGCCCTGTGACACCCCCTGGTGCCCCCTTTTACCTATAAATACCCTGGGATTTTCAGAGCTCAAGAGGAGAGGAGTTTTGAAGAGTTTTTAGGGTTGTTTCCTTTCTTTAGTTTAGGTTAGTTATTCTTCTTCTTCCTCTTTTGTATTTTTTATTTCTTATAGATCATGTAATAGAGAAGAGAGTAGTGCATAGGATGTAATCAAGAGTGCTTGAAATGGAGGGTGACACTCTATGAAAGGTTTCTCTTTATCTCTATTTATTTTTTCTTTCTAACTCCTTTTACATGTTTAGCTAATTTTCTTCTCACGGCAACCAACTACTAACCACTCACTTGCTAACTCCTTACTTGATAATCCACATGAATCTAATAGCCCCTACTTGTCCATGCTCTTACAGGAGCCATTGATGGCTCATGATGATATATTCTAACACTCTAACATCCAAACTCTCTAGCAAGCTAACATTATTTTATTCCATGCATGTTCTTATTTTTGTTTTGATGGTTTAAGTGTAACTTGTACTTTTTTGTTAAGCTTGGATGTGATGAGTTATCTTATGGATCATGCTTTGAAATGCTCTTGAATCAAGGACTAGTGATGGTCAAGGATACATGTGTGGCAACTATCACTAAGAGGTTAGCATGGTTAATGGAGTCATTAGTAGTTAGTAACCATGAGTTTTTTTCACTTTGTTTTAGATATATCTCAAATATCACAAATATATTATTTTCTATGTTTCTCACTTTTTTATTTTCACCATATCCTTCTCTTTTTATTCTTTGTTTTCTTTTCTTTTCAATCTTTAAAACATAGAAGAAACATTAACACACAAGTGAATAGACCTGTAAAGCTTTTATCGCTTTCCGTTCCTTTGGATTTGACTTGTCTAGCCTCTATGCTATAACGGAAGTATCGAGGAAAGCCAAAGAACGCACTTTTAACTCTTGATTTCAAAACATACACTTTTCGTACATGATTTCACCCCGATCACTTAGTAAAGAGAATAAAAACCTGATTTAGTACCAAAATAATTTCATCTAATCAAATCTTGATTGTACCCAGTCTATCAACAGGTTAGAAGTACAAATGGGTTATTTGGTCAGCACAATTAATGATAGGAATGAAAAACTCTCCCTACCTAATTTTTAACCATTTCTGATTCCCCTAGCCATATTAATAGGAGCCAAGAATTATGGTGTCTTGGAGACTTTAATAAAACTTCAATTTCACCACAATATTGAACTTGACCAATCCTAAATTCTCGACAAATTGGTAAGTTTTCAATTTAGGAAAATTGAACTTGAATAAGAATGCGATCCTGATCCCCAACTTTGTGATTCAATTTCAATTTTTGAATCTATATTGACTCTGATATCCTTACATGATTTCGATCCAGTTCGTGAGCCAACATCGATTCTCATACCCATAAATCTCGAAACTGGACCACCTATTTTCGATAGTCACATTCTATTGATATGAAAAGAATGTGAATTTTAATTTTTTGATTTGGAACAAACTCTGAAACCAAAATTGACTCTTGCACCTAAACTTGAATTAAGTCATATTCTCGAGTCAGTATTGGTTCCCGAACCTTTCATTCTAAGCCCAAGTCAACCATTCCACCATGTCACATTCTATTATTGGACCAAGATATGGACCATAATGACTCCGAGATGATATTCTAAGATTGATCATATAACCTAGATGATTTTATTGTTAGGATCTTACATGATCCTATTCAGTCTAGGGGTTGTAAAAATCTAAATGAAAAAGAGGTCATAAAAGGTGGGTTTCTCAAAACTCCACATTATTTAGATTGGACAGTAATGCTTGACCCAATTCGACCACCACTAGAGCCACCACCTTCAGGTAACATTCTTCCTTCTCTTCTTCTTTTCATGCATATATGCATTCATTCATAGTGTGGGAGAGGGTTCTAACATAACATAAGAATATATATATATATATATATATATATATATATATATATATATATATATATATAAGAAAAAAGCCCTTTTCTTTTATTTTAAAAAACTTGTGAAAAGAGAAACAATACTTAAACTTATCTTTTGTAAAAAATTAAGTTAATTTTAAGGAATAAGATAATCATAATTAGGATTTCTCATACTTGGACAAAATAAGATTATTAGTTTGATTTTTAGGGTTAGAAAGAAAAATTAAACAAATAATTTAGTCTTAATTTTTACCTTGATAAAATATGCATACTTTATACACTTACAGACTTAGGGTTCAAAAACAAGAATTCTTATGCCATATAAAAAAAAGAGAAAAAAGGAAAAAAAATATATATACACTAAAAAATCTTCTGATTAAGTTGGGTATTTGTGCCTAATAAATAATAAGTATTCACGCCTAAAAGTGGTCCATTTAACTAATAAAATTTTTAGTTTTGTTGCCTTATTTGCTCATGTCCTTAAGTCCTTTTGGTGTTTTCTCACCCTGCGCTCACCATCTGGCTTGGGAGTTACTAACAAAAGACTCGTTACATGGGTGAATTAGAAAGCTTAATAAAATTAAGAGATATTACCGCCAAAATATATAAAAATAAGGCATAAGAGTTAGAGTTGAAGAATCTTGGGTCAAATATTCACGATCACAATGTGTATAAAATAATTGACTAGATAAGAAATACAGTTTTAATCCTTACCTTAATTGTAAACAAGTTTTTATATAAAGACTAAGTTTAGAAATGAATAGTCTCGTATTCTTATAACTTATAGATTACTTGAATTTTTATAAGAATACTTCATATATGTTTTCCCTTTATTAAAATGTGATTTCAAAATACTAACACTTTGTTTTTTTTCTTTATGGATTTTGTGGGTGTAATTTACTGAAAACTCTCGCGAGACAAAATTCGTCTTTTAGGAATAACCTAGAGGTTTTACGGCTTGTTGCACGTGCTAAGTGCAACCGTAATTCCTAAGAAAGTGAGTTAGATTAGGTTATCTCTATTGCTCGAGGACGAGCAAAAGATAGGTGTGAGAGTGTGATCGGTCACTGAAATTGCATATTTATTGTCACATTCTCATATTTATTTTATAATAAACTCTGATTTTTAATCTTATTTTTGTCTAAATATTGTGCGTGCCTTTACAAATAGAGATGGAAAAGAAACGAGCCCAAAAAGCCCATTTAAATTCTGATTTAATTGAGTTTAAATCAAAATCTAGGATTGGGATAGAAGATTTAAGGGATAAGCGCAGATCAGAGCATATCAGGAAGATAACACCAAATGAAATGGTTAAAATTTAGATTTCTATAAATCCATTTGGTTAACTTGAAGAATCAACAGGATATTACCAAATTCAGAAAACAAATAGAAAACCAATGGATAAAAAGAGATATTAGAGCATCATAACCACACGAGCCCTCAGATCTGACCACCTGGCCAGATCTAAGCTACAGATTCATGGCAATTCTGTTGAATCTGGGGGAGCGTTTGCTTCCCTTATCTTCTTACGCTCCTCCTCTCTCCATTTCAACTATAAATACTGCACACTTCGAAGGCAAACGGGTACCACTCCAGCGGAGAGTTAGAATTAGGCTTCTTTTTTAGTTTTAACTTAGATTTTTATTTTTCTTTCATATGTAATTTTCTATTTATATGTAAATATAGATTAGAAAAGAGATTCATTAGAGAAGGAGAGGAAGAGTTGTATTGAAAGTGACACCGATGTAAAACTTCTTTTCTTTCATAAATTTTCATTCGAATTGAAGTTTACTTTTTGTTCTTCATCTTATTTACCATCCTTCCTTGATTGTAATCTAAATGAATCTGATTGCTTCAATTATGCCTTACCCTTGCAAGTGCCACGATGGCTTATGGTGATGGATATCTATTCGTGTAATATTTTAGTACTCTTTTTCTAATTGTACTTTCTTTTGTTAAATCGATTAGGAATGAGGAAGATCCTATATGTCATGCTAGGAACACCTTCAAGCTAAGGTAAGTCATTGATACGGATCAGAGGTAAAGCAAGCTTCAAGGAGGTAAGTATTTTCTAATTTTTTACTTTTTTCATTTCCTAGTTTAGAAACACACTTTCCTTCCTCTTTTCATTTTTTAACTTAGTTTTTCTCTCCTTTTTGGAAACACCAATACTATGCCATCATCTTCTTCTTCTCCTCTTCTAATATTAACTTCTATTTTTTTCTTGAAAACTAAGAAGAAAGATTTTAACCGGAGTTAGTAACTTAGAAAAAATTTACTAAAAGTTTCAATCGCAGTCCCTCCTTGTGGATCATGACCCGCAAAGCCACTTTCTATAGCGGTTGTATTGAGCAACCTAACATTCTCTATTCTGAATTATAAACCTTACATTTTCTGTGTAGGTTCAAGCCCAATCAATAGACACCATATTCCTCTTATAAGAAGTAACTAAGTATGTAATAAAAAGACATAGTTGAGAAATTTTGCAGTGGAAAAGATTTTGGAATGGAAATGGAGATGTATGTTTAAATCTTGCCTGATTTGCCATTGTCTGTATTATTTGAAAGTGTACGTATATGATCGGTCGCTGATACTGCATATTTATTGTCACATTCTCTTATTTATTATATAATAAACTTTATTTTTAATCCTATTTATTGTCTAATTTATCTTCAGGCCTTTATTAAAGGAGAGGGAAGAGAAACGAGCCCAAAAGCCCATCAAAATTCTGATTTAATTTAGAATTAATTCAAATCAAAGATTAGGGCAGATTAAGGCAAATCAGAGCAAATTAGAGAATATAAAGCCAGTTGAACTATGGTTAAAAAAGATCTTCACAAATCAATTGGTTAAAGCCAAAGATCAAAAGAGGTTTCGACAAATCCAGGACCTAATTCTGAAAAATACAGCAAAAGATAAAAGGAGATCGAGAAACCGGAGACCTGCAGCTCCCGGGTGTGGCCACCTAGCCACATCCAAGCAACAAAAACACGACAAAATCGCATTTCCACGGCTTTGTTAAATTTGTTAGGGGAGCGTTTGCTCCCCTATCTTCGTACACTCTCCCCCGTTTGGTTTTTGCCTATAAATACTGGGTTTTTGGAGACTACAGGGACGATCAAGTAGAGAAAGATTCTTAGGCCAGTTTTTCACTCTTTTTAGTGTAGGTTTTTATTTTTTCTTTAATGTAATTTTTACTTTTCTTTATGTAACTGAGAGGAGAGACGAGTTTCATGGAGGAATGAGAGCAAGCTTGTACTGAGGGTGACACTAGTGTCAGTAAGTCTTTTATTTGATTTTTATTTAAATCGAATCAAGTTTCTTTTTTCTTTACTCTTATTTTTTTTTACTTTCCTCTGATGTGTTTGTAATCCAAGTGAATCGATAGCTTCGATACTGCTTCACCATTGCAATTGCCCTTGATGGCCTATGGTGATGAATAACCATTCCTTTACCAGTTTAGCTTGCTCTTTTATTCGTAGTGTAGAACAGGAATGGGGAAGATCCTACATGCCATGCTTGATCGCCATCAAAGAATAGGGAAGTCATAGAGACGGATCCAAGGTATATGAGCACTGAAGAGGTAATTAATTTTTAGTTTCTTTCTTTTAATTCTTTAGTTTAGATCACCACAATCTTCCAACTCTTTTATTCACTCTTTTTATTTCTTTCTTTAACTTAATTTTCTATTATCCAAATCATCATATCTTTCTATCTACCACTTTTAGAATCTAACATAACTTATTTTCTTTTTCTTTTCAAGAGCTAAAAGAAGAATTTTAATCATTCTTTGTAACTTAAAAAGAAACAAACTTAATTAAAAGCTTCTATCGCTAGTCTCTCCTTGTGGACCACGACCCGCATAGCCACTTGCTATCACTATAGCATTGAGTACTTGCATTACTGTTATAAAATTTTGAAATTCTGCATTTTTGTATGCATGTTCTAACTTAATCAAATTTTGGCCCCATTACCGGGGAGGGACGGTAAGTAATTATCTTTTTAAATTTACATTTTTGGTTAACTTTCTTCATTATTTTTGCTATGCAGTGATAGATATCAAGGAATTTTTACTGCAGTGGACATATAAATAGCCCTGGACTCTGCTCAAGAAAGCAGAGCCCATAAGCCCTAATATTTGCTACATTTCAGTGGCAATCTGAGTGAACTATTAAGTTGTATTTTTGCTAGTTAGCTTAATTACAAAGCCAAATTTCTGTAACGATTTATTTTCTTGATTAACTCACAGTACATACTTTCTAATCTCAACAGTAAATTGATGTTTGTTAAATGTTAAAAGCGGTTTAGACTTTGTATTTAGGCACGTATCTAATTCGCTTACATTTTACATTACTGTTGAAGAGTGCTGGAGTAAAAGTACGTGTGCATAGCATATAGTATAGGAACACTTTTGAATTATTTACATTGCTTAAGTGTTACTTTTCAAGTACACATTGCACTAAATTAATTTAAGGGCTTTACCTATAAATAAGATAAGGTGGGAAAGTCATTATCCTCCCTTAGCCCACAAACACTCTCCTCACTCACTAACTCAAGCCTAACTAAAACTGAGTAGACGTTGCCCTAAGGACATCTCGAACTCATATAGGAGACTGACCTAAGGGAGAAGTTTATTAGAATTTGACTCTTGTCAAATCGGTGTCTAAGGTTGGGGATTCAGAGGAGAAACCCCGAAGGCTAGTGATTTGGCTTAATTAGGCACGTTGCTTTTAAGCACGGATACCTCCCACCAACCTTCCCCTACCTGGCCGATTAACTTATGGTCAAATTTGACAATATACTCCCCATAGATAGTCTAACCAGTTAGGAGTCATCTAGATCTAAGGTTTACCCTAACTTAGGTTAGATTTTTTTGTTTATTTATTTTTTTGTTTTTCTTTATTTGATTTTGACATTTCTTGCGTGATATAGCTTATAACAACAATTTTTTCAATTTTAATGGTAATTCATGTTACACCCCGACCTCTTTTTCGGATATTACCAACCAAGCATATCATAACTTTAACCAACCTAGTGTGCCGGATTGGTCTTATCAGAATCAATACATGCCCCAGTCCCAATACTATGAACAAGACTGGAATAATCATCACTACTCTTCATAGAGTCAATGGGGATATAACTCCCCTAAGTCATATTGTCAACCAACTTACCAACATCCATCTTTATATACTCCTTCTCCTGAACAACCATTAGAAAAATTAATTGACTGGGAAAAGAGGATGGAAGGTTTAGAAGAACTTGAGCGATGAATTCAAATTCTAGAAGACTCAAAATCCCATCAAAATTTTTAAATCACAGATCCTTATTCTATTTTTCAAGAAGAACATGACGACTTAGAAAAGAATATGGAATCCATGAATCAATTTCAAAGTGATCCACTTGATATGATAGAAGCAATACTTAGTAGATTGAAAAACATGCGTAGAAATAAAAAACTCTCCCTACCCAATTTTTGACTATTCCGCACACTTCTAGCCACACTGATGAAAATCAAGAATCATGGTATCTTGGAGACTTTGACCAAGATTCAATTTCACCACAAAACCTTGAACTTGACCAATATCAACCCATTGACAAAGTGTAGGTTTCATTTTAATGAGATTGAACTTGATTATGAATGTGAACCCAATTCCCAACTTTGTGATTCAGTTCCAATCTTCAAATCTATGTTGACTCCGGTATTCTGACCCAATTTGGACAAAATTTTTGAGCCAACATTTATTCCTATATCCATAGCTCTAGAAATTGAATCACCAATTTTGGATAGCCACATTTCATTAATGGGAAAAGAATGTGAATTTGAATTCTTAGATTTGGACTCAACTCTTGAACCAAAACTAACTCTCGAACCTAAAGTTGATTTTTCCGAGTTAATATTGGTTCCTGAACCTATCATTCTTGAGCCCAAGTCAACCATTCCACCAAGTCACATTCTTTTGTTGGACATAGTGTAGGCTGTCAAAAAAAAAATCACTAAAAGACAAGCCATTAAAAAGCAGAACCTCAGCATCAAGGCGCGAGGGCCCAAAGCCCGCGTCACAGTATCAAGACGCGTAGGCTCGACACCCGCATCTCAAGTTCAAGGCGTGTGGGCTCCACACCCGCGTCTCAGCATCAAGGCGCGAGGGCCCAAAGCCCGGTCACAGTATCAAGACGCGTAGGCTCGACACCCGCGTCTCAAGTTCAAGGCGTGTGGGCTCGACACCCGCGTCTCAACATCAAGGCGCGTGGGCTCGACACCCGTGTCTCAACATCAAGGCGCGTGGGCTCGACACCCGCGTCTCAACATCAAGGCGCGTGGGCTCGACACCCGCGTCACAGTATCAAGGCGCGTGGGTTGAAACCCGCGCTTCGGTTATAACCGCCCTGGTTATGGGGCCAGTCGCCGCCCACATAGCGGGGAGGTCAGCCCCTCATTGTGGAGCACTTTTAGGGGGGCACGTTCACCCCGGGAGCCTCTATAAATAGCCTCGTCGCTATGAAGAAGGGGGGATTTTTTGGGAGGAGAAAAAGAAGGTCGGATTTTCGGAGGAGGAGAAATGAGCTCTGAGAGAAAAGAAAGAGAGTAAAGCCCTTCAGAGAACTTGCTGCGCTCAAGTTGTCCTTTGCCTACCTTCTCTTTGAGAGTTTTGGTAGACAGAGCTGAGTTACTCCTTCTACCAGCCAAAGAGAAGATCCCTGACGATCCCGATGGTCATCCGGTCAATGGAGAACAAGATTCACTCTCCACCGCCACTTGAAGAACCCAGCACTAAACAAAGGGGAGATTCAAGACTCAACATCTTCCCTCCCTTGTAGTCGGAGCAGTAGTCCGGTGTAATCTTTCAACTGATTCAGGAAAACTTTACTTCGAATTCTTCTACTCCGTACCAAACAAGAGATGGCGACTCCGCTGGGGACTACATTTGTCACTGATGAGCAAATCGTGGCGCAAGATGACGTCCTTCATAAGGGAAAGATGGACGAATCGCTCGTTGTCGAGTTCGACCAGGCAAAGTATGAAGAGTTTCTCTCTTCCGGCTCCAAGAGCCCCAAGACCCGCGTCTGCCGCAGGGTCTCGATGGGGAATGGCCCCGAAGCCCGATCCGAGGTTCTCTCGGGCACTGCTGCTGCCAACTGTGCCAAGCAAGATACACGCGCCAACGCCTCTCAGAAGGCCCGCGTGATCTCAAGCACAACTGCCGCTGCGATCAACCCCGCAGCACGGAACACACGCGTCAGCGTCTCTCAGGAGACCCGCGTGGTCAAAATCCCTGGTGTCCAGCATCAGGTCGTCGTTGGTCACTCTCCACCTCCACGATGCAACTGAAACGCTGAGCGTCGACAGAGGAGACGTGCGCGTCAGCTACAAGTTGGAACCTCTGGTTGTCCGACTGAGGCTAGACGCGACGTACAATCTGGCGCCTTGCCCGCGCCACGTCCAGCACGTGAAGTCCGCGTTTGGCGGCCCAAACACGAGACTCCTCAAGCTAGGTCCTCTGAAGACCAACTCACCAAACGCCAAGGTGAAGCCTCTGCGCCTCATCAAGCGCGAGAGACACGCGCCCATAGGCGTGGGGCCCAGCAGCCCATCCTCTCTCAAACGTCTCTGTCCCGACGCACTGAGCGGCAGCGCGGCAATCGCGTCTCGTCCTAACAGAGACGCCATACGCGCGTCTTACAGCCGTGGCGTGAAAATCGCGTCCCTAAAACCCACGCCCAGGCTGTACAGCACATGGATGCCTCCCATCTTCGACGTTGCGAGGTTAATCTCTTCGATCCCCCTCCCGTGGATCTGAGGGATTACTTGACGAAGAAAAGAAGTGCCAATCAGGTCACTTCATCATGTTGCTGCCAACGGCTCATCTCTATGCTCTCTGAGTGCCGTTGTGGTTCAGGTGTGCACCAGCAGTCTATAGTTAGACAGCTGACCCTGATTCCCCCGTCAGCCAAAAGAAGGCGCTCCCACAGAAGGAGAACCTTCTCTGACATTGAGTACCCGGAGCTCACTACGAATATGACAAGCAGGAGTAAAGGAAAATAACCTGCAGTCAGCTCGGATGAGTCTGACTCTGAACAGGAAGGGGTGTATCAACACACTCGCACCCGGACTGGGGCCATTCTCCCGATTGATTATAATGCCTTAGCCCATGGCATTAAAGTGAATGATTCTCACTCCGCCGTAGCGGAATCACGGGCTTCAAACTCTTCCGTTGAGAAGGAGGCCTCCGCCTACATGATAGGCACTCCTGAGGAAACAGCTAGACGTTTAGAACAAATCCAGAAGGCACAAATGGATATGATTCTTTCTTAGCAGGAATCTATCGACTCCCTCAAGCAGATGCTTGCACAGTTGCTCGAGGACAGAAGGAAATCTCCTCCTAAAAAGACGAAGGGCAAAGGGAAAAAGGGAGAAAGCTCATCTTCCGAACCTTCTGAGGATAGGCCGCGATCTACTTCTAGTTCGTCCAAATTCTCGTCGCAAGTAAAGGGCGACCAAGACCAGGGAAAGGCTCATGCTAAAAGGATGAGTCAATTGGAGCAACGCCTCGAGGCCCTTGCCAACCGTAAAGGCCTCCAAGAAGCTGGAGTGGTCCGGCCCTATCCTGCTGAATGGGACTTGGTTCCATACCCGTCCAAGTTCAAGGCTCCAACCCTTCAAGCATTCGATAGGAAAGGGTCACCCAACCAACACATCTACTACTTTAAATCCCAAACAGGGAATGTAGTAGACAATGATGCCATCTTGGCACGTCTGTTCATTGGCACCCTGAAAGGGCTCGCCTTCGAATGGTTTATGAAACTCCCGGAGGGCTCCATCAAGAACTGGGGCGATTTGGAGAAACTATTCCTAACGCGCTTCTTCGAAGACGACTCAGAAGTCACGATGCCCACCCTTTTGGCTACCAAACAGCGAAAGGGAGAGTCCGTCAAATCTTTTATGGAAAGATTTCAGAATGTGGCACTCCGATGTCTGAGCGGCATGACCCAGGTCACCCTGGTGGAAACATGCCGCCACAATCTCCAAACCTCACTCCTTGCTCAAATTGGAGTTGCTGAAAGCCGCACCTGGAAGCAGCTGGTCCAACAAGGTGAACAGGCTGAGGAGATTGTTGCCCGCGTCAGGGCGGAAGAAGGGAAGCCACGGCCAGAGAGGTCAACCAGGCGTGCGCCAGACACATCCCTCAAGACAAAGCGGAAGGATAATTTGGCAACGGAGACCAAATCTCCCGCCAAACCTCAACCAGTCAAGGCAAGTAGCTCTTCAAGCTAGCCACGCGCCAACAAGCAGTATTCTTTTAAGGAGGAACATGTCGATTCGCTCTTTAAGCTACTCAACAAGAGCAATAGACTGAAGCTCCCTGAAGCCAAGCGCCCTGGAGAAGTCGGTAAAACCGATAATCCCAATTACTGCTTATACCACAGAATGTTAGGACACCCCACCAAAAGCTGCTACGTCTTCAAGGATATCCTTCAGGCCCTGATTGACGTGGAGGTATTAAAACTCCGACAAGAGCAGAAGAAGGTGACGGCTAACATGACGTCAGTTCTCTAGTTCGGAAGACAACCCCCAACGCCTTCGGGGGTGGTCCCTGTTCCAAAAGGAGAGCTAAGAGTGGTCAATACGGATCCTCGCCAGCAACAAGAGAAGGGCCTAGTACCCGTCCCTACACCTCGAGGGAAATCATGTGGGCCCACCCTGACCTTGTTGACGCCCAGCAATGGACTACTGTAACTAATAAGAGGTCCAAAGGCAAGGCAAAGGCGTCATCCTCCAATGTGGTGTGTGCCTCTTCTCGAGAAACGGATACCGATATTCCTTCGCTAACCGACTCGGAAGAGGAGACAATAGTTCTGGCCGCAGAACCCGGTCGGCTAGTGGCAGAAACCCGCTCAGGACAGCCCTACTTGAAGCAGTATGGCGAAACGGCGGCAACCCCTCCACAACCAGCTGCAGAGCCAACCAAGCCCTCCACAAAACAACCAGTGGAGAAACAGAAGGAGACTCGATTTTCTCGAGCCCTTCAAAAGGGCATCGCGGAAGGATCTACGGCGCCTTACCGCTTTGATGTCCTGGCTCAACTAGCCAACATCCCGGCATGCATTACCTTGTATGAACTTCTTAGGCTGTCAAAGTCAACCAGAGAAGCTCTACAAGAGGCTCTGGCAAATGCTGAGGTCTTCATGACCCAGGTGCCGAAGGAGGAAGATGTAGAGAATTGTCTCCACACCTCCCAGAATGCCCCCTGCATCACCTTCACGGCAGAGGATATGCAGGTTAAAGGGAAGCATGATCGACCCCTGTACTTCACAGGGTATATTGGATCATCTGAAGTGAACCGCATTCAGGTAGATCCAGGGTCCGCGTTGAGCATCATGCCTCGCCGGGTCATGCAACATCTGGGCATTCCTACTCATCGTTCTAGCCCTACCCAGACAACTATCTACGGGTTCAATGCCAACAGGACCCGTCCGATGGGGAAGATTAAGCTCAAATGCCAGATTGGAAGTTTAAAGTCGGAAGTGACATGCTACATCATTGATGCCGACACTTCCTACAACCTATTGCTGGGACGGCCGTGGATTCACCGCAACTCCATCGTTCCCTCTACTCTCCATCAAGTCATGAAATACATTGACGAGAATGAAAAGGTGCAGACGTTGATTGCCGAAAGGCATCCAATCAAAGGGGTCGAGAATTATTTCACAGACTCCTTACTGTACCAAGATCCCGGGGAGACGGATGAAGTCCCGCAACCGGAAGAACCAGACTCTGGCAATGAAGCCGATACTGAGCTGGAGGAAGATGAGTGTGTGTGGGAGCTAGATCCACCGGTAAAGAGCATTGATAAGCTCGATGTTGATAATACCACCGACGACGTAGGCGGTTGGTACATTAATGAAGAATTAGATTTAGCATATTTGTCTGTGTTTGCTTCTGATTCAATACCGTCAGATACTAGCACTGATGTAGATGATGACCTCTGATCAGCAATGGATGCTTTGACATCATTGCATGTACCAGTAAAATCATCCTTCGGGACATACCACGATAATGGTAATGCGCAAGAATCTATATTTATGGTTCCAGCCAGACGGAAAGGCCAAAAACCAATTCTTTTTGGGCGAATCTCGTCTGAACCAACGCCCCGCGAAGAATCAGAAGGTGAGCTGGAATCCCCTCAGTTCGGTCATTATGAACCAAAAGCGCTCAAAATGATGAAGTGCATGGGATACGATCTAACCAACAAACCCGGGTTGAACTTCGGCAAAGGAAGGAGAACGCTACTTCGATCCTTTGTGCCGAAAGGGAAAGCCCCCGATTATTATCATCGGACGCGCCGGGGGTTGGGCTATGTATCGACTCCGATCCCATCAGCCTCTGATTCTGGAGGGCCATCAGGTCATAATTACTCTTCAGGCACGTCATCGTGGGAGTCAGATGTCAGTGTCGGCAACATCTTCAGAGAACTTTCAGTGAACATGGTTTCAACAAGCCACCTGGAAGACGGAGATGAAGAAATGATCCAATCTGATACAGATCCTTGGATCAAACATTTAAATACTCTTTGGGATACCCGCTTCAAACAGCGCCAGCCACCCACAGAAGACAAGGTTGTTCAAGTCAATCTAGGAGATGAGGCCAATCCTAAGCCCATCTTCATAAGTGACGGCCTGTCACCTTTGGAGAAGAAGGATCTAATATCTCTTGTACAAGAGTATATAGACATCTTCGCCTGGAATTACGAGGACATGCCTGGACTTGATCCTCAAGTGGCTATGCACCGCCTCAACATCAATCCGGACGCAAAACCTGTCAAACAACAGCAGCGACGGTTCCGTCCAGAGATAATGGAGGCAATTCAATCACAAATCAGAAAACTTATTGATTCTTGCTTCATCAGGGAAGAACAACATCCCGACTGGGTAGCCAACATTGTCCCAGTTGCCAAGAAGAACGGGAAGATCCAGATCTGCATCGACTTCCGTAATCTAAACGAGGCTTGCCCCAAAGACGAATTCCCACTGCCAATCACAGATGTCATGATTGACAATACTTGTGGATTCGAACGAATGTCCTTCATGGATGGATTCTCAGGATACAATAAAATTAAAATGTATCCTGATGACGAAAAGCATACCTCCTTCAGGACACCTCTAGAGGTATATTGCTACACCGTCATGCCCTTCAGACTGAAAAACGCAGGGGCAACATATCAAAGGGCCATGAATGCCATTTTCCATCAGCAAATACGCAAAACGGTGGAATATTATGTTGACGACATCGCGGTAAAAAGCCGCACTAAAGATGATCACATAGCTGACCTGAAGGTGATTTTTGACATCATGCGAGCTCATCAGTTGAAGATGAATCCCACCAAGTCCTTCCTGGGGGTGGCCAGTGGCAAATTCCTAGGATTTGTTGTAACCTCCACGGGAATTCATCTGGACCCGGAAAAGGTTCGCGCTATCCGGAAGATGCAACCTCCGAGAATCTCAAGGAACTCAGGGGATTGCAAGGACGATTGGCGTACATCCGTAGGTTCATCTCAAACCTCTTCGGAAGATGCCAACCCTTTACTAAGCTAATGAAGAAGGGTGTCTCGTTCATTTGGGACGACGCTTGTTGATTGGTTGCTAATGTTGCATATTTAATGTTACATTTTCATACTTATTTTAGAATAAAAGCCTGCATTGTCCTAATTATTTGTCTAATTTATTTGCAGGCCCAATCCTTAAGGAGATGAAGAGAAATGAGCCAAAAGCCAACCAGAATTCTGAATTAAATCAGAGTTAATTCGTACACATAAAATCAGGGCAAAATCAAGAGGTTTAAACCGGTTGAGAAGAATCCTCTAAGAATCGATCGGTTAAAGCCAAGAATCCAAGGCTATTTCGTCAGAATCTGGAGCTCAAACGACAAAACCAACAAAGGATAAAGCCAGAAGAAACCCCCGGAGAGACCCACCAACAGGGTGTGGCCATCTGGCCACACCCTTGCCGCGAAAACGTGGCTTGGGCCGCGTTTCCGCGGCAATCTTGGGGAGTTAGGGGGAGCGTGAACTCCCCCGACCTCCCCAGGATTCTGGTTATTGGTTTTTGGCCTATAAAAGGGCAATTGTTGTGCTGAAATTGGACGTCAAGGAAGAGTTAGGATTTTAGACTAGTTTTCCATTTCTTAGTTTAGGTTTTTATTTTTCCTTTTTATGTAATTGTAATTTTCATTTATGTAATTCAGAGGAGATCGACTTTCATCGAAGAACAAGAATGAAGCTTGAGCTATAGTGACAATGGTGTAATGTTTTCTTTCTTTTCTTTGATTGTTATGAAATCGAATCGAGGTTTTTTATGTGTATGTACTTCTATTTAGTCTTCTTCTTCTTCTTTTCTATTTTACTTTTCTTTTTCATACAATCGTCTTCCAAGTGAGTCTAAAAGCTTCGAAAGAGCCTTGCCATTGCGAGTGCCACCGATAGCTCATGACGATGGAATAGAGTCTCTCTCTGTATCATTTCATTCTTGAAGTAGTCTTGATGATGTAATGTGGACGAAGACCAATACTCAAATCTTATGGGCTATGCGCTGAATGCCTCCACTTCAAGGTAAAATCATCGCTGAAGACTCAAGGTAAGCCTTTGACGAAAAGAAGGTAAGCAATTGTTTTTATTTCTTTTCTTTCATTTCTGTAAATTAAATCACAAACACCACTTCTTCCAAATCGTTTTCATTCTTCTTTCCACTTCATTTGTACATAGTCGCTTTTCACCGTTTTCTGATTTTCCACCTTCTTCATCTTCCATTTTCTTTTAACTTTTACCATTAACTTTCTTTTTCTTTTTCTTAACTCTAAAAACAGAGAAGAACCTTCACTTATTTTCATAAGATTTCAATAAAGACATGTAAAGCTTCCATCGCAAACCCTCCTTGTGGATCACGACCCGCATAGCCACTTGCTATAGTGGAAGAATTGAGCACTTGCACATTTTCTTTCTTAAGTTCTATAATCTCGTATTTTTTGTGCAGGTTGTACCTCAATCAAATTTGGCGCCGATGCCGGGAGGGTAACATGTTTTTTATTGAAATCTGAATTTTTTTTGAAAATTTTTTAGAACTAAACGAATTTTCTTCTCTGTTGCAGGTTACAGGGCAATAAAAGCAGGAAATTAATATTGCAGTGACATACAAGTGGCCTTGGCCTCTGCTCTAGAAAGCAGAGACCAACGACCCTCTGAATTGCCGCGTTTCCACGGCAAAAGCCGCGGATCCGCGGCAAGGACGAGTTGACTACTAACAGGTTTTTGCAGGGCTGCTAGCTTTGCAAATTCTAGTTTGCTGCAATTATTTATTTCTTATATGCCATCACAAAAACCTGCTAATAATCAACAGTAAAAAGTTTGTTGCAAAAGTTAAAAATTAATTAGACGTTTGCATTTTAGGCTCGTGTCTTTTCAATTCATTTACTTTTACTGTTGAAGAGTGCTGGAGCAAGGTACGTATACATTGCATGTAGAATAGGATTCATCTCTTGGTTGATTTTCATTACTTTGAGTGATTCCTATTTACATATCTTGTACACTTGCACAAAATTATTTAAGGGCACTAACCCATTAACAAGATAAGGTGGGGATTTAATCACCCTTCCTTAGCCCAAAAATCACATTTCAAGCACTCACTAACCTAAGCCTAACTAAAATTGAGTAGGCGTTGGCCCTAGGGACATCTCAGACTCAATTAGGAGATTATCCTAAGGGGGAAAATGTTAGAATCTAACTCCTGCAAAATCAGTGTCTAGGAAAGGGATTGAGGGCCGAAAGCCCGAAGGTTGGTGGTTATTTAATTAAGGAACGTCTTTGACGGAAAACCTCCCACCAACCTTGCCCTGACTTGGCTGATTAGCTTGTGGTTAAAGTCTACATTAGACTTCCTGTGGACAGTCTAACCAGTTAGGAGTCGTCTAGGTCCTAAGTCTACCCTAATTTAGGCTAGAATCTTTTTTTTTGTTTGTTTATTTGTTTGTTTTTCTTTGTTTGTATTCTATTGTGTGATATGGACTATAATAATAATTATTTCAATTACAATAATAATCCATATTACACACCGACTTCATTTTCGGATATTACCAACCCGGCATATCATAACTTTGACCAACCTAGTATGCCGGATTGGTCTTATCCGAATCAATATGACCCATACCCCCATCTAATGACTATAATTTCCATAACGATTTTAACTCTTCACCGAGTCAGTGGGGATTCACCTCCCCTGAGCATAATTTCAAACCACCTTGTCCTCCTTCTCCACCTAGTCCACAATATTTTCAAGATTCATACTCAGTTCCACCCGTCCAAAATAGGAAACCATCAATTTTGGAACGGAGTATGCGTGAGTCCAAACAACAATCACAAAATCTGATGGACTCACAATTTCAATACCACTTCCAAAATAACTCTTCATCTTTTCAACAAGATAATGAACCCATCAACTATGAAAAGATGCTACAAGCCATGACTCATGCTCAAAATGCTAGAAATCGTGACATAGATATGATGGTCGAATCTCTACGTTCCCACCGTCCTGATGTCACTTACCATTCTGTTAGAACCGAAGAGTCATGTTGTTTTGGAAATCAAAATTCTATTTCAGAACAACCATTTGAACTTGCCCAAACTCCAAATTTTGAAAAAGATATTGACAGTTTAGCAAGTTTTCCTTTTCCTGAAATAGAACTTGAAAATGAATATGATCCTGAACCCCAACTTAGTGATTCACTTCTTCTTCCTGATTCGATTATGACTCCGGTATCTTCACCTGATTTCAATCTTTTCCCGGAGTCAACATTGGATCCTGTATCAATTCATAATGAAGTAGAATCACCTATCTTTGAGGATCATTTTGAACTTGACCAATTATACACTTTTGAAGATCCTATTGATAAATTGGCAAGTTCTCCATTTTTTGATATTGAACTCAATGAGATATGTGACCTAGATTCTCAAATCTGTGATCCAGTTCAACTTTCTGAATCAATCTTGACTCCCGTTTGTTACCAAACTTGAGTAATATTTTAGAGTCAGTTTTGATTCCTCCACCTATCATTCCTAAACTGGAATCACCCATATTAGGTCACATTCCATTGTTGAAAATACATGTGGACTGGAGTTTCAACTTCTTGACTTGGACCCAATTTCTGAACCTATTTCGACTCCTGAACCTTTACTTGACTTAAGTAACCTTCCTAAGTCGGTATTAGTTCCTGTCCTTCCTGAGTCCAAGACAACTGTTCTATCATTTCATACTCCATTCTGGGACGAGGTGGTTGACAAATTTGACTCCGAAATCAGTTATGGAATATGGAAATTAGATGGAGTTAAATATTTAATAAAGATCCTTCATGGATTTATCTTTTTAATGGGTTATATAAAGAAACTTCTGGTGGGTTCCTTCGAGACCCAAGAAAAGTTGATTGGGCCGCGTTTCGTGGACCAATCAGACCACCACCAGAACCACCACCTTAAGGTAACCTTTTCCTTCCCTTTCTTCTTTTTCATGCATTTATGCATTAATTCATACATTGAGGACAATGCATGAGATAGGTGTGTGGGGAGGGTCTAACATAACTTTTCTTTTTGTTTAAAATAAAAAATTAAAAAAATAAAAATATTAACATTTTCTTTACTTTTAAAAACTTTTTGAAAATGGAAACAATACTTTGACATATTTTTTGTAAGAAATTAAGTTAATTTTAAGGAATAGGAAAATCTAAATTAGGATTTCTTATACTTGGTCAAAATAAGATTATTTGTCTGATTTTAGGGTTAGGAAGATAATTTGTCAAAGTAATTTAGTCTTAATCTTTACCTTGATGAAATATGCACACTTCATACACTTACACACTTAGGGTTCAAAAAACAAAGATTCTTATGCCTTATAAATATATATATATATATATATATATATATATATATATAAACAAATCTAATTATTGATTCGCTAGTGCTTTGGCCTAAGAAAGCCTTAGTATTTATGCAAAAGATAATTAGATGAGTTTGAAAAAAAAACAAGTCTAATTATTGACTAGCTAGGTGCTTTGGCTGAGCAAGCCTTGGTATTTATGCGAAAGATGATTAGATAAGTTTGAAAAGAAAAATCCTCTGATTAAGCTGGGTATTTGTGCCTAATAAAGTATAAGTATTCACGCCTAAAAGAGGTTCATATAATAAAATCCTTAGTTTTGTGGCCTTATTTGCTCGAGTCCTTAAGTCTTTGGGGGTGTTTTCTCACCTGGTGCCCTAAGACCGTTTGGTTTGGGAGTCATCGATTAAAGGCTCGTTACATGGGCAGATTAGAAAGCCTAATAAAACTAAGGAATAATACCACAAAAAAAAAGAAAAAATAATAATAACAACATATATATATATATATATATATATAATAATAAGGCATAAGAGTTAGAGTAATGAGCCCTTAGTCAAAATTTTCACCGTCACAGGTGCATATGACTTAGGGTAAAGTAATAGACTAGATGAGAAGCACAATTTGACTCATTACTTGATTGATAACAAATTTTTGAGTAGAGACTAAGTTTAGGAATGAAAAATTCAGTTTTCCTATAACTTATAGATTGCTTAGATCTTACAATTATATTTCAAATATTTTTCTCTTTCAAAATGCTTTTCGAAAATACTAACTCTTTATTTCTCTTTCTTTATGGATTTTGTGGGTGTAATCCACTGAAAACCCTCACGAGACAACACTCGTCCTCTAGGAGAAACCTAGAGGTTTAACGGCTTGTTGCACATGCTCAGTGCAATCGCATGACCTGCGAAAGTGGTCTAATAATCCTTAGTATAATTTAGTTGTTTTGCTCGAGGACGAGCAAAAGATAGGTATGGGGGTGTGATTGGTTGCTAATGTTGCATATTTAATGTTACATTTTCATACTTATTTTAGAATAAAAGCCTGCATTGTCCTAATTATTTGTCTAATTTATTTGCAGGCCCAATCCTTAAGGAGATGAAGAGAAATGAGCCCAAAAACCCACCAGAATTCTGAATTAAATCAGAGTTAATTCGTACACATAAAATCAGGGCAAAATCAAGTGGTTGAAACTGGTTGAGAAGAATCCTCTCAGAATCGATCGGTTAAAGCCAATAATCCAAGGCCATTTCGTTAGAATCCGGAGCTCAAACGACAAAACCAACAAAGGATAAAGCCAGAAGAACCCCCGAGAGACCCACCAACAGGGTGTGGCCATCTGGCCACACCCTGGCCACGGAAACGCAGCTTGGGCCGCGTTTTCGCGGCAATCTTGGGGAGTTAGGGGAGCGTGAACTCCCCCGACCTCCCCGGGATTCTGGTTGTTGGGTTTTTGGCCTATAAAAGGGCAATTGTTGTGCTGAAATTGGACGTCAAGGCAGAGTTAGGATTTTAGACTAGTTTTCCATTTCTTAGTTTAGGTTTTTGTTTTTCCTTTTTATGTAATTGTAATTTTCATTTATGTAATTCAGAGGAGATCGACTTTCATCGAAGAACAAGAATGAAGCTTGAGCTATAGTGACAATGGTGTAAGGTTTTCTTTCTTTTCTTTGATTGTTATGAAATCGAATCGAGGTTTTTTATGTGTATGTACTTCTATTTAGTCTTCTTCTTCTTCTTTTCTATTTTACTTTTCTTTTTCGTACAATCGTCTTCCAAGTGAGTCTAAAAGCATCGAAAGAGCCTTGCCATTGCGAGTGCCACCGATAGCTCATGACGATGGAATAAAGTCTCTCTCTGTATCATTTCATTCTTGAAGTAGTGTTGATGATGTAATGTGGACGAAGACCAATACTCAAATCTTATGGGCTATGCGCTGAATGCCTCCACTTCAAGGTAAAATCATCGCTGAAGACTCAAGGTAAGCCTTTGATGAAAAGAAGGTAAGCAATTGTTTTTATTTCTTTTCTTTCATTTCTGTAAATTAAATCACAAACACCACTTCTTCCAAATCGTTTTCATTCTTCTTTCCACTTCATTTGTACATCGTCGCTTTTCACCGTTTTCTGATTTTCCACCATCTTCATCTTCCATTTTCTTTTAACTTTAACCATTAACTTTCTTTTTCTTTTTCTTAACTCTAAAAACAGAGAAGAACCTTCGCTTATTTTCAAAAGATTTCAATAAAGCACGTAAAGCTTCCATCGCAAACCCTCCTTGTGGATCACGACCCGCATAGCCACTTGCTATAGCGGAAGAATTGAGCACTTGCACATTTTCTTTCTTAAGTTCTATAATCTCGTATTTTTGTGCAGGTTGTACCTCAATCACTTGTCAACAAGCATTTGAGGAAATCAAGCAATACCTCACCCAACCACCAGTCCTTGCAGCTCCGATATCCGAATAACCTTTCCTGGTATACGTCCGGGCAATGGATCATTCTTTGGGAGCTCTATTAGCTCAGCATGATGACCAAGGACGAGAGCAAGCGATCTACTATCTGAGTAGAACAATGATCGGAGCCGAACATCGGTACAACCCAATCGAGAAGGAATGTTTGGCACTGGTGTTCGCCATTCAGAAAATGCGACACTACCTGGCGGGCCAAACCATAAATGTCATATCAAAAGTCAACCCCTTGAGGTTACTCATGACAAAACCTTCATCGCTAAATGGCCGACTACCAAAATGGGCCATATTGTTATCCCAATATGGAATGCACTTTCTACCACAGGAGGCCATTAAAGGACAAGCGGTGGCGGATTTTCTGACTGAGCATCAAGATCTGAGGGCAATCAAACTTTACGACGATCTCCCAGATGAGGTCGCTGAAGCTGCCTAACTCAGACATCGTTCGAAAGTCAAGTGTGGCAACTCTTCTTTGACGGTGCATCCAGAACAAGCCCAAAAGGATACATCGTAGCGGGAGTAGGAGTAGTACTCATCTCGCCACAGAACTATGTGATTCCTCGAGCTGTCTCGCTAACTGAGCCTTGCTCCAACAATGTAGCAGAATACAACACTCTTTTGATTGGGATGCAGCTCGCCAATGAGATTGGCGTTAAAAATCTCGAGGCATACGGTGACTCCAAACTCATTGTTAGCCAAGTTCGCGGGGAGTACGAAGTCAGACATGAGGACCTAGTACCCTACTACAACGTAACTATCCACATGGCCGAGAGGTTCACAAACTTCTACGTCGATCATGTACCGCGCAGGCAAAATGTGCATGCAGATGTACTGGCATCCCTCGCGGCCTCCTTAGCTCTTCCAGCTGGAGCAATGGAGAAGGTATTCGTCTATAGCCACGACCTGTATTGCCTGAGAACTGCCCTCGAAGACTATCAGGAGTCAAAGGGAGAGTATCAAGGCAAAGAAGCGCTGGAATTGTCAACCGGGCCAGAGCTTAAAGACTGGCGATTCCCTCTATCGACTATGTCTTGTATGGCATCCTGCCTGAGGACGCCAAGGAAGCGGCTGCCATTCAAAGAAAGCCCCTAAATTTTACTACAATGCGATTACACGAACATTGTATCGTCGATCGCATGACGGGATCTTGCTCCGGTGCCTCTCACCAAAGGAGGCTCAAGAGGTATTGAAAGAAGCCCACGACGGCATGTGTGGAGCTCACCAACCCGGCCCAAAATTGGCACATCGACTCCAAAGGTTGGGTTACTATTGGCCCAAGATGATTGCCGACGCCGTCACTTATGCTAAAAGATGTCACGCTTGCCAAGTGCATGGCGATTTCATCCATCAAGCACCAGAGTACCTCCATTCTACGACCTCTACCTGGCCATTTGAAATGTGGGGGATGGATGTGGTTGGTCCTATCAGCCCACCATCATCAAAGGGACATCGGTTTATTTTGGCAATAACCGATTATTTCTCTAAATGGGCCGAAGCTATTCTCCGAAGGAGGTAAAATCGTCTAACGTGGTCAAGTTCGTGAAACATCATGTTATTTACCGTTTCGGTGTACCTCGGCGAATTGTCCATGACAATGGACCCCAGTTCATCAGCCAGGCGTTCCAGAGATTCTGCGCTAAGTTCAGAATCCAGAGTGTGTCCTCGACGGCATACTATCCTGCCGCTAACGGCCTTGCAGAAGCATTCAACAAGACTATTGGCAAGCTCTCAAGAAGTTCGTCTCGAAAAGTCAACGAGACTGGGACGATAAGCTAGGTGAATGCTTATGGGCCTATCGCACAACTGTGCGAACCCCAACTAAAGCCACGCCATTTTCTTTGGTATATGGTGTGAAGCCGTGCTTCCACTGGAAATCCAAATTCCATCTCTACGCGTCGCCTTGACAGCGGAGATGACAACAGAGGAGAAGCATCGACAGCGATTCCAAGAATTAGAGGCCTTAGACGATAAGCGTTTGCAGGCCCAACAACAAATCGAGCTTTACCAAGCTCGAATTACCAAAGCCTTCAACAAAAAAGTTAAAGTGCGAACTTTCAAGAAAGGCGATCTTGTCTTAGCCATCAGAAGACCCATGGTGATGGCGCACAAGACAAAGGAAAATTCTAACCCAAATGGGAAGGACCGTTTGTGGTAGAGTCAGTCTACTCGAATGGATCATATCCGCCTCATAACCTCGAACGGCGATACACTCATGATGCCTATCAATGGCAGGTTCTTGAAGAAATACTATCCTTAATGGTATTCTTCCACTGATCAAGTTCAAAATTACACCTCTGATCAAAACAAGAAGAGTTTCTTCATTATATCCAACGCCTCCGACGGCTAGGGATAGAGGAAAATGTTGGCTTCTAAGCCCAACATAAGTCTTCGACAACTCATCATGCTGAGGGGAATAGCATGGCTAGCCCAACTCAAACGGTAGTTGGTAAAGGCATATCAAACCCGTTGATAGCTGAGGGTTTGCTAAAAATCCTAAGTGGACTCAACTCCACTCTCCCCTCCAAAATCCCTTACCAATTCTCATCCACAGAATGGAAGGTCTACAAAATACAGTTGTTGCCAAGTTAACACTATACCTCTGGCACTTCAAACTCCACCTGTCCATTCTTATCAATAGAACGATAGGTCCTCAAATTGCTCATATCGCAAATCAAGTTTCTGTCAAGTTAATATCACACCTCTGACAAATTACTGTTAAGTTAACATTACATTTCTAAACAGTACATCAAGTTTCTACCAAGTTTAATACCACACCTCTGACAGTCACTTTCCTTCAGACTTCCGTGTTTGAAGCTGAAACGAATGATGCTAAGTTAACATTACACCTCTAGCATCTAAGTCATTGCTAAGTTCAACAATACACCTATGGCTATGACTTTTCCTCGACTTCCTTATCCAAGCCGAGATGACCAATGCTAAGTTCCACATTACACCTCTAGCATTACCCTCACTGTTAAGTTAAACATCACACCTATGTCAGTGTCACTCTCAGTTTTCCCAAACGAAAGCTGAAATGCTTCTGAGTCAAGTTAATATCACACCTCTGATTCACATTCTTGTCGAGTTAGCATCACACTTCTGGCAAGACAACTTTCAACCCATTAAGTTAATATCACACCTCTAACGGTAAAGATTTTCCTAGATTCCCTGCGAGTCTAGTCTCACTTGTTATTCTCTTCAACAGAATAACAAGTCTACCTAAACGCATTGTTAGGTTAATACTACACCATTAACAGTGTTTTCCTTCGAATCCCCAGCTGAGCTTAATCAAGTGAATCCTAACCTTCATAAAGGCCCATTTTCACTGGGGGTACGAGTTTCACTTGTCATTCTCCTTATAGATTGATAGGTCCACCAAACATTATTTATCTCTGTCAAGTTAATATTACACCTCTGACAGTATTGTGAAAGTTCCTGAAATAGGATCTTTCCCTACAAAATTTGACTTATTAAGATTATCATCATAATTTTAACGAAGTCAAAGATCTTCTGCTTCAATACGTCTGACTGAAGACAAAAGGTTCAAGACAATAGAATTAGGCAGAAAGAAAAATGTCACTTTATTTATATCCAGGCATATGAAAGTGATACAAACGCTCTCTTATACAATAAGATTGAGTGTTACAATTAAGGAGTACAAAGAAGTCCCTCTCTCTCTCTCAGAGGCCGTACTCACTCCTTGAAGCCGCATCTGATTCCAAGTGCACGATGTTTGGAAAAGCGCCAAACTGTGGCGACAATAGAAGCTGGCTGCACCACGATGCATGATGTAAACATCGAAAGAGCCCTAGCTGACTAAGCTAAGAGCAATGGTGTTCTTGAGGTCCCGGTGGCAGCAGAAAGCCTGGGTTAACGCCCGCAACCCGCTTTTGAATGCCAGCCGCCATGGCCGGGAGAAGGGCTTATGGGACTGCCATAGGCCAGGAGCACGCCGGTACACTACATCGGCAACAATGACTTCATGTGGCAGCATGGGCACCACACAGCGCTTCAACCCACAGCATCAAGAAGCCCGCCAACAGTGCTCGATTGGAGATAGGAACCCGGGCTTGATGATGAAAGCTTTCGAAAACCATGTCAGGTTCGAAAACATCCTCGTTCGAAACCGTGGTGTAGAAGCCTTCAGAAGCCTTAATCATGTCGTCAATCTCCTTGTCGGAGCTGGGAGCCAGTCGGGTTACCGGATGGTCTTTCTTATTGATGCCGTTAACAAGTAGCTGGCCCAAGACAGCTGCTTGACTCCTCCCGACCACCAGAGGTTACCTGGCCGCAAATGTGGAAGTGACATAACACCTCCCAATAAGTCTCGTACACTTGAGGAGACCCTTTCTTCATAAGGTTGAGCTCCTCAGTGATTGGGACATTTCCTCATAGGGAGAGTCCCTGTTGCCAGCCCCGAGACCTCATGCAACTCGTGCAGGGCAAGGCCCATCTCTCCAACCGGAGTGAAGAATGTCCCCGTCAAAGATTGTAACGCTCCAGGATCCCGAAGAAGTTCTGAGAACTCGGCGGGATACCATACTGGACGCCCCTGACTGCTTGGTACAAATCTGTTTGCTCCAACAAGTCCCTAAGGTCGGCAAGGACAAAGCTTACCATCCTGCCCCACCAATACTTCTCGGTGGAATGAACCCACCCGGCGAACGGAACTCAACCGGAAAATCACCCTCCACTTTCATGAATGCGTTGAGGAAAGTGGTGCTAAGTTTTGGTGTTTTCTCCAACCGGGGGCTCAGTCCTGAGCGACCCGGGGAACAGGCCGAGAACCGCCCTATCATGACTATCATGACGGTATACCCTTTTGGAGCCTAAGTCCCGAGAGTATCTCAGGGACATATCGGGAAGGTCCCATTTCATCTTCTGAGGGACGGACATGTGCTGGAGATAAGACAGCGGGTACATCCTCTCCATGTCCGGAAGAAAAAATCTTCTATCCCCTATCTAGCGGAGCCATTTATAATCTCCGTCATACATGGAATAGCCGCCATCGCCGATATGGTCACCAAAGAAGAAGGCAGGCTTCTCCAGCGGAACGCGAGCATCCGTTGTGAATGCTGCGTCAGTCATAAGCTCCAAAAAGTATCATGTCACATTGGAGAGCCTTTTCTTGCGCTCCTGCGACCTGTCAGCAGTCACTGGTACAGTCCTTTGCAGTGCAAAGGTTAAATCACGGTCAGCACCACCTACGTGCCCAAAGTGGCGCTTCTTGAGAGTGGAGCAGAAGAGTGTGGTGCGCAAAAGAAAAGGACACTGATCAGACATCTGATTAAGACGGGAAAGGTTTATGTAAATGTGTTCGATGTATCCTTTCCTATCTCCGCTATAGCATAAGGCTATACCGTCGATTCTCAGGGAGAGCTAGCGATAGAAGCGTTACGAATCGTAGTGAAGAAATGTAAACAAAGTGTCTTCTATGCTTAATAGAATAAAACAATCATGGAACAAGAATGAAAGAATAGATGAATATGTTCATGATGAAAAGTGGAAAGAAATCAAATTAGATTTGGTGTTAACACTAGAAGAATGAAATGGAAGAAAAACAAACCATGACTAGCTTACCTTACTACCTACCAATACTTTACTAAACTCCGTGATAGTGAAGGCGTGCCTCATGTTGTCACTCCATCGGCTAGGTTTCGTCCTGCGTGTTGATCTAATTACTTTCTCACTTGGATGACGGGTGGTTTAACCCATCGGAGAAGAGAAGACCATCCAACTTGCAAGATGAACTAAAGCAATCACCCATGAGTTAGTGAAGATGGCAAGGCTAGTGTTAGCTAGTACATGGTAGAAAATTTAGCTACAAGCCATTAATGAAGAAAAGCAAAGCATGAAGTAAATTGCAAGAAGTAAAAGAAGCAAGTAAAGAAAGCAATTAAACTAGAACCAAGCTCAAGTAGAGATGAGAGAATGGATGAATCCTTGCATTGCTTCAAATTGTCACTCCTTGATGTACAAGCTCTCTCTCTTACAACTCTCTCTTGCAATGATTTCTAGGGAAGAAGAAGATCATAGAGAGCTACAAAAATCCTAGAGAAAACAAATTACAAAGCTTTAC